>JASFDB010000133.1:0-11810 GCA_036937035.1 Cystodermella granulosa | reverse complement strand
GCGTCTGCCGCGTCGTCAACGCCACCCCCCTAGCGCGTCTCGGTGCCCCCACCCCAGACGAAGCAGGGTTCCTCGACATCTTCGAGACCATCGAAATCGGTGGAGACAGAGTCACCGTCCTCCGCCAGCTCGCACCAGGCGACGAAGGGTTCGACCCCAACTCCCAGGCCGAGCGCTCGCGCACGGCAACCATCCTGCTCCGTGGGGCCACAGCGAACCACCTGGACGACCTTGAGCGCGCGATCGACGACGGCGTGAATGTGATCAAGGGCCTGATCAAGGACCCGCGGCTCGTGCCGGGCGCGGGCGCGACGGAGCTGGAGCTGGCGAAGCGCGTGGAGGCGTATGGGAGCGGGCTGAAGGGCCTCGCGCAGCATGCGGTAAAACGATACGCGAACGCACTAGAGGTCGTCCCCAGGCAGCTCGCAGAAAATGCGCTGGGGGGTGCGGAGGGCAACGAGGTTCTCAGCCGGTTATGGGCGAAACACGAGGAGAAGGGGAAGGGCGGGGAAGCTTGGGGCGTAGACGTCGAGGTAACTGTCGTTTCTTTCATCTCTCCTTCTGCTTTCCTGATAGTATTTTTTTTTGTTTGTGTTTAGGCGGAGACGGATGGGACCCTCCAGGCGGACAAACACGAGATCTACGACTCGCTCGCTGCCAAGTCGTGGGCTATCCGGCTGGCAACGGAAGCTGCCATATCCGTGCTGAGCGTTGATAGTATTATCATGAGCAAGCCTGCTGGAGGACCCAAGGTGCCCGAGCAAGCGGGGAACTGGGATAATGACGATTGAGTAGAAGTTTTAGAGATATACACTGTAATTTTTTTGTCAGGTAATGATGCAATTTTGAAGAAGCCCCTTGATATATTGAAATCCCAGCGTATTGCAAACGCA
This sequence comes from Cystodermella granulosa, assembly GCA_036937035.1. Lineage (NCBI taxonomy): Eukaryota > Fungi > Basidiomycota > Agaricomycetes > Agaricales > Squamanitaceae > Cystodermella > Cystodermella granulosa. The sequence continues at coordinate 10,917 of JASFDB010000133.1, read as the reverse complement.
AAGGACGTCCTTTTCCCATTCATCTTTCTACATCATGGTGCTGGCTTCCTAGGCGCGCTTTTCTCGTTTTGGGCGAGTTGAAGTGCACCTCGATGTTATTCAAATTTAAAAAAGAAATTCTTAGTGAACACCACTAGCTCCTGTCGAGAAGATAAATTACAGAAGTCGCAAATATCTCCAACCGGTGGATTGAAACATTTCAGATCCGAATACAGTGCAAAACTGAAGTACTGTACTTCTGTACACCACGGACTATTCGAAGACAATCATCGCAAAATGATGCTAACGACTCGTTGTATACGGAAGACTCTTATAACTCAGTATTCTTTGAATCCTCAGGTCGTGGATATCGTACCAGAGTACTCACATGAAGCCGTACCAACTATAAAATAACAATGGTGAGTTACCTTGAAATTATGCCCGCAGACATCATCTGACAGGCTACACATACGCTCTTCATCATATGTGATTTCAAGTCACCAATATGTAAGATGCCCTGCGTCTGCGAGGTGGAGATGGTGTTACGTGAGAAATATATTGTAGGTTAGTAGTTTGTATGCATTCCAACAAGCGTTTTGATGATCAGATGGATGAGAATGTGTGGGAACTTTGTATTTTTGTCTTCGTTAATGTCGGTGGCAAGTAGTTTGCTTCATAGACGAAGTCCGTACGTACCTGTCTAACACGCTCACAAGTACAATTGTACTCATTCTCTATCAGACACGCTCTTCAAACTTGATAAAGCAGAAGGCAGGGCAGGCAATCAAACTTGCACTTACAAGGGGATTACAACTAGTAGGGCCACTACACGTATGCTACCCGTCGAATCTTCTTTAATGCCGAACAATTTGAACACTGGGGTCAGACTACGGAGAATACTATTCACGATAACATTAGTCTAGCGTCTCGAATTGGAAACAGATGTTGCTCACCTCCAAGAATATAACCAATCCAGATTCGTACCCAAGAACAATCTTTGACTTGTGGTAACCAACTGCTGTAGGTTGGCGGAATTGAGGAGGAAGCCAGCACCATTGATCAACTCCGGTATAACGGATGTAATGGTCGTCAAGATAAACAAAATGTGTCGATTGTGGAATGATCGTTAGACCCACTGAGGACCAGTGAACGGTAGTTCCATCGGGTAATAAAGCTCGTTTAGCCAATGCCTTGGTTCTATAACGTACGGCTGGTTTAGCTGATGCTTTTGTACTGCTCCCAGCGGGTACCATAGGTTCGAAGGTCCAATCATGTTCCACCAACTCAGCCTCGCGTTTTTGGGTCTTGACGTTCCAAATACGGACATCTCCAGAAGAATGAGTAATGACGTAGTCTCCTTTGGGTGAAAAAGAGATGGAATAGAGCAAAAAATCATTCTTCAGCACTGCCACTGACTCTCCTGTTCTGGCATCCCAAAGACAGATATCATACGACCCTGACGCGACAAAGCTGCCATCGGGAGAGAAGGCAACAGAGCCAACTGAGTATGAATGACCTTCCAGCGTAACCTTGCACTCTCCCGTTTCTGCATTCCAGATACGAACTGTATTATCAGCTGAACTTGACACGACACGGCTTTCGTCTGGTGAAAGTGCAACAGAATTGACTGAATTGGTATGGCCTTTCATCTGAACTTCTGTTTCTCCTGTCTCGATATTCCTGATATGCACTGTGTAGTCATCAGACCCGAACAACAAACGTCTTCCATCAGACGAAATTGCAGTGGAGTAGACCCCGTCTGCATGCGGATCCAAAAATTTACACGTCCCAGTCGATGCATTCCAAACTCGGATTGTCTTGTCGCTCGATCTTGTTGCTACGCAACTTCCATCTCGACAGAAAACAACATAATTCACCCTGCCTGTATGCCCATCCACGTTAGCTTCTAACGCTCCCATTGCCGCAGAATTCCAGATGTGAATGGAGTTATCAAGGGACGCAGAAATGATGCGGGTTCCATCTGGAGAAAATCCAACGGACGACAAAGGTTGGGAGTGACCCTTCAATATCATCTCGCACTTTCTAGTTTCTGTACTCCAAACCCGGACAGTGTTATCATCAGAACCAGATACAATGCAGTTTCCGTTCGCAGAAAGAGCAACATAGCGCACCCTGCGATTATGCCCCTTCAACATTGACTCGCATTCCCCTGTGACTACTTTCCAGATACCGACATTCCCATCATCAGACCCCGATATAATATGCGCCCCATCAGGAAAAAAGGCGACACAGCGCACCTCATAAGAATGTACAATTTTCATTATACATTTTCCTGTACTCGCTTCCCAAATACGGATAGTCCTATCCTCGGAGCCGGACACGACATGGCTACCGATTGGAGAGAACGCAACTGAATTGACACGACTGAAATGTCCACCCATCATAGATTCACACTTCCATGTCAGCATATTCCAAATGAAAATCGGTCCTTCATCAGAGCCCGACACGATTCGGCATCCATCTCGGGAGAATGCAACAGAGTTGACTTTCCCAAGATAACTCTTCAACGAGGCCTCGCATTCCCCTGTAGAAACACGCCAAATCCGCGTTCTTCCGTCGTCAGATCCAGACACAATATGTCCTCCATCTGGTGAAAACGCAACAGAACGCACTGGACCCGTATGTCCCACTAGCTCTTCTTCACACTCCCCTGTCCATGCATTCCAAAGACGGATGGTATCGTCATTACATCCCGACACTATCCGACTGCCGTCCGGAGAGAAGGCAACAGAGTAGACGACGCTCTGATCAACTAGCACAGCCTCGCAGGCATCCCAGTCCATCCTTCGCCCCACTGTGATCTTCCATGGCCACTCAATTGGATATCTCTTGCGTATATGCGATCTTTCAGGCAGCCACACCAACGCTGATCCATACGTCTCCAGGCTGTACTTGCTGATGACCTCGAAATTCTCGAGGATCATTCGTCGAATGTCCATCACGGCACTCCGCAGCTCCTCATCAGGCTAATTGATTTTAGATCAGTGGAAAGCTACTGATTCAAAGCAACTACACTTGCCTGTACGCGGCTCTCCAACCTGCGAAGAAACAGGATCACAGTCTCCAGATGGCCGATAACGCTCAGGTGCTCAATCCATCTGAGGACGTTGTAGTCGAAGAAGTGAACTAGCCTCAGTCGAAATTCAGGTGCTCTGACGTTTTCCACAGATGTCTCTGCCACATGAAATGCCCAGTATGTGCATGCGTACCGTATTCCATCGGATATCCGGTCTCTTATCATGTCAGAGCTTATCCCAGAATTAGGTGGTTGTCCGCTGAGCTGAAATATATTTTGTTGAAGAGATGAATCCATCAAGTCAAGGCACTGAAGCGCCAGAACACGGTGGGATTCAGACCGCTCGAGACTGTTTGTCCCAGAACGATTGGTGTCGGTAATGAAATCCGGGAATGAGGCATGAAGCGTAGAGACTGGATCATCCACACTACCAGAAGATGGGACGTGGATTACAGAATGAAGAGAGGACAGCGCTGATTGAACACCATGCGATGGGATGGAGAACAGATCACCAATAGATTTCATAGAAAGTGGTTTTTGAACGTTCACTATTGCTCGAAGGACCCGCTCGATATCGGCTTGCTCGTCTCCATCTACCTCCTCATAGGCAGCGTTGATGATGCTACTGTACAGAGCATCCAATTTTGATGTTGCACTGCCTGATGATTTATGGGCAATATTGGTGACAACGGACAGTCGTTTGCGAATGTCCCCTCCACCCGCAACATAAGCACATGCTGTTGCCGCATAGATGAAAAGATTCCCTGCTAGTTCTACCAGAATCTTGAGCTCACGTTCTGGTGGCCATTTATCGAGCAATCCTTTACAATCACTCCGCCCTTCCGCAATCTCCACCAATCGTCCCCTAGCGAAGAGTTCAATATCGGCTTTAACAATATCCATCTCCACATCGTGGAGGATGAACTTCGAGTACTCTACAAAGTTCGGATGGTTAAATCCTCGACGAATCTCTTTCTCTGGACGACTGGTGATGAGGAATTTAACGGGAAGAGTAGAAGCATAGCGAGAAATGATTGAAAGAAATTCCTTGACTTGGTCCTGGTTGGAGCACTCATCGAGTGCTTCGATGGCTATAATCACAGGTCTTTTCTCAAACCTTTTTGACGCAGCGAGAATTGGGTGGACAATAAGCTGGTGAAATTGATTCTGCCGCGATTTCGCAGCGATCAGTGGATCCAATTCGATAATGGACACCAAGGGTTCTCGCATGGATGGAAGGCGTTGGGCCAATTGGTAAGCAAGTGTTGGAATGATCCGATTCACTCCACCTGTTGCAGAATCGAGGCGAGAACAGAAGAATGTAGCCCCAAGCATCTCTAGTTTGTCAAGAAGTTCACAAAAACTGTATGCGATTGTTGTCTTCCCTGTACCTGCCATCCCGTTTAGCCAATAGATTTTTGTATTAGTAGGGTCTATCGCCCAGGAAACAAGCTTGGCCAGTATAGACTCCCGGGTTTTCTCCGTGCAACCGTGTCGCTGAGTAGGCGAGTCTGCATTGTAAACTGCGGAGGGAACTGGATAGAGCTTCTCTAACAGCGTGTACTAACGATCCAGTCAGCTATTTTTGATCGTGATATCAACGCTGATTAGCAACATACCGACAAGATCTGTTTTGCTATTTTCTCAGTCGACAGAGCGGTGTCCATCTGGGACTGTCAGTAATAGAATCCAGTATAACACAACCACTCACGGTGAAGGCCTGAAAAAGGTATAGGAGTGTACGGTAGACGCCCGCAATCTCTGATGCATCGCTGCTTCCTTCTGCCATACGTTGTACACGACCACGCTCCCTCTTCATTCGGATATCAGCGATCTGATGGTTGATGGCTCTGAGATGAAGATCATTTATCAGACATAAGGTGCGGTATACAAGAGTTATAGCTCGTACGTAGATAGGCCATCAATACGACGGGTCAGTGACTCAGTGTTTGATGCGGCATGATCATTGATGATAGTAAGAAAGGCTTGAAGTGTGCTCTCAAGTTCCTCTCTGTCCTTTTTATTTCGGGACGATACCTATATGCGTTGAGCATCCAATATTTTATGAAATATGTTATGTTTCTAGGACACTTACTTCAGCAATGTCAATGACACTCAACAAGCCGCCAATAGCAGACTTCAACGGGGGAAACGCGTCACTAGCTCTTTCAATCGATCTGAGAACGGTCTTCAATCCGTCATACCCAGACCTAAAAGCTTCTTTGTCTTTTCCAGAAGGGGATTCATTATTCCGAGGGGAAACAATGGTGGTATATGCGGTATTCGTGGGAGCAGGAACAGAGGGAGCAGGAATAGGTTTACTAGAGGCAGTTCCGATCGGTTGTGATTTGCCTTGGATCAAAAGAGAGTTATCAGTGGCAACGATAGCTGGGTTACTTGCAGATTTTGGGTTCGTCGAGGAGTCTGGTGGATAGCAAGAGCCTGGAGAAGCTTCAACTCTAGCAGAGGCAGTGACCAGGGCAGACGGTAAGGAAAGATCCCTGCCTGGTTTTCCGTTCTTGATCGAGGCAGATCGAGGCCTCTTGAAAAATCGTTTCACTACAGCCCTTGTAGAATCGTATTTTCTGCGGATACCACTTTGATGACTGATAGCTGGCGAAGAGGACATTATTCTCTGGCAAAGATGGGGAGCAGGAGATATTTATGGTGCTGTAGAGACAACAACCGGGGGAATGCGAGGCTGTGAGAATTCGACTACGTTTGATTTCCCATGACAATAATAGGCGCGGCGCCTTCAGTGCAGAGTTGGATGATGCTTTACAACAGGACTTGTCTGCAAAGTGACCATATCTTCATTATGTAGTGAAAAAAACTTCACTCTTGTCGAGCGTTTTGTCGCTATCAGCAGGCTCAAGCGCCATCATGATACAGCCCTTGTTAAACTTTCGCAATCCAAAGAATCAGGACATTAGAATGGCTGCACAAAATCAAGATACAGGAAGTACTTGCCATAGAAAACTCAGCAGCATATGCGAAATTGACGAATCAACACGCAATTCTGGTGTAGCCTGAGGTACTGCCGTGACAACACCGTGACGAATCCAACGATAAATACTAAGTAGCCACTGGCCTCGATTACCTAATCGCGAGTAACACAGTGAGAGCCGGAATGACGACCAGTGGCACTAATTGCAAACGGTAGAGAATGTTCTCCTTCTCCTTGCTGGATTGACAGTCCGAAGTCCTGTTTCACGAGGTTCTGCAAAAATACAGAAACCACTCTTCGGCAAAGATCGCAGCATCTCGACTTTGCAAGTATCCTCAAACCGATCTCCACTCCCTTTCTCATTTTTTTTCAGGCTACTTTTACGGTTCTACATAGGCTCGTCACTACCCAAGCCCCCTCACTTCCACTCTGAAGCTGATATACCCAGAACCAGACCTGTTCTGCAACATGCGGTTCATAGTAGACGTTCCCGGATGTTTTGATTAAACCACCAAGTTCAGAATCAGAAACGCGGGTGAGCCACAGTACAGTACATTAAATCTGGATTACGGTCTGGTCAATTCAATTTAACTGGGTAAAGACTAATTCTCGCTATCTCTTAGAATAAAAAGAATAGTATAGGACTAATATGCAGTCAAAAGCGGAGGTAGCCTGGCTCTTTGACCCTTCTTGAATTGCACAGGAGCAGAAGACGGCACGAACGTACCTAGTGGGGAGATTTGCAGCGCAGTGAGTGACTCAGTACGAAAATGTACCAACTATTTACCTCTTTTCTATGCGCTGACTGTAGGGACACAAATAAATCACTCCACGTCGTGACAGTAGAAATGCTTAATATTAGAGCAGCTCCCAAATCAAAAGCGTGTCGCCACATGGCGTTGTACAACTTAAAATTCAGAAATCGTTGCAAGTCCACTCTCACCCTTTTTAAAGTATTCATAGCGATATTAATTATATAAAGGTCCGCTTCTGACGCAATTCTGTGGATGCGGGGTAACGTGAAGTCGAGAATTGACTTTGTCAACGAGAGACTTCACTTCGCAAGATCTATCTTTGTGACAGACTATCGACAAAAAGCGCTTCTGAGGCTTTGTCACCACCAATAGTCAAATGACTGGGACAATTTTATTGGCGCTGGTGTTTGGAATTGAGATAGGATGATGGTTACGGACACTCCTCTTTTGAACGACCATGCGTCACATCAAGGATCTCCCTTCCATGCATCCGACAAGGAGTGCACAATAACGATCAAAGCGTCCTTCTAAGTACAGCTATCTAAATCCAGTCAGAGATAATGCAAGGTAGGCTAATTCCATTCGTCTCTATATTATCTGGAACGCATCTAGATATCTCTACATGAATCTGCCCAGACGAAGTTACCAATTAGGACAAAGTTAACGGTGGTGGGACAACCGCCAATCCTGGTTACAACCACCATCAGCACTCAGAGAATATTATTGATTTGACCAATGTAGCATCGGCTCTTTAGCTTGGATATTATACGGATTTTTATTTAGGCTGATGGTTCGTATGTGGTACGAGCGTGTAGGATAGGTCAGCTGAACAACAACATGTGGAAGATTTGTATTCGCCCGTTATCGTTAGTATATTTACAAATAACAAGCAAAGTATATTCACAATCAAATTGAACGCTAGGGATCAGACTACGGAACATACTGCTCACGATAACATCAGCCCAGTTTCATATATTGGAATCAGACATTGCTCACCTCCAAAATTATAACCAGTCCTGAGGGATATCCAAGAACCATCTTTGACTTGTGGTAACTGACTGCCACAGGTTGACGTAACGGAGGAGGAATCCAACACCATTGGTCAACTCCCGTACAGCGAATGTATTCATCGTCACGATAAACAGAATGAGTTGATTGTGGAATAATTGCTAGATCAACCGAGGACCAGTGAACGGTAGTTCCATCGGGTAATACGGCTCGTTTAGCTGATGCTTTGGTACTGTTCCCAGTGAGTACCACAGATTCGCCTGTCCAATCACGTTCAACCAACTCTGCCTCGCATTTTTGGGTCTTGACATTCCAAATCTGGACGTTTTGAACGGATCGGAATATGACATAGTCTCCTTTGGGTGAAAAGGCTATGGAACGGGCTACACCTTTCAGCACTGCCACTATCACTCCTGTTCTTGCATTCCAAAGACGGACAGTCTCGCCATGCGATCCTGAGGCGACAAGATTGCCATCCGGTGAGAACGCAACGGAATCGATTGAGTCTGAATGACCCTCCAGCTTGAGCACGCACTCTCCCGTTGATGCATTCCAGATGCGAACTGTCTTGCCAAATGAACCAGATACAATACGGCTTTCGTCTGGTGAGAATGCAACACAGGTTGCTGAATATGCATCTCCTTGTATAGACATTTCTGCCTCTTCTGTCTCGATATTCCAGATACGTGCTACACAGTCAGTACATCCAAACAACAACCGTCTCCCATCAGACGAGATCGCAACCGGATTGGTCCTGGCCCAATGCCCATCGAATACTTTACACGTCCCAGTCAATGCACTCCAGATTCGGATTGTCCGATCTTTCGATCCCGTTACAACGCAGGTTCCATCCATGGAGAAGACGACCGATCTCACTGAACCTGTATGTCCTGTCCCATTGGCCTCCAACGCTCCCATCGCTGCAGAATTCCAGATACGAATAGATTTATCAGAGGAAGCAGAAACAATGCGCGTTCCGTCTGGAGAAAAGGCAACAGATGATACACTTTGAGAGTGACCTTTCAGTACCATTTCGCACTCTTTTGTTTCTGTACTCCAAACGCGGACAGTAGTATCACTAGAGCCTGACACACTGCGATTTCCATTTGCAGAAAGAGCGACACAATTCACCGCGCCTTTATGCCACTTAAACATTGCCTGGCACTCCCCTGTAGCTGAGCTCCAGATACCAACTCTCCCACCTTCAGACCCTGATATAATACGCGCCCCATCTGGAAACAAAGAGACAGAGTGCACTGTATGGCTATGGGCAGTGATTTTCTTTGCACATTTCCCCGTGCTCGAATTCCAGATACGGATAGTGCTATCCCCGGAACCGGACACGACATGGCTGCCGATTGCGGAGAACGCAACTGAATTGACACGTCTGGAATGTCCAGCCATCTTAAATTCGCGCTTCTTCGCCAGCATATTCCAAATGAAAATCGGTCCTTCATCAGAGCCCGAAACGATTCGGCATCCATCTCGGGAGAATGCGACAGAGTTGACTCTCCCAACATGACCCTCCAACGAGGCCTCGCATTCCCCTGTCAAAACACGCCAAATCCGCACCATTCCGTCGTCAGATCCAGACACAATATGTCCTCCATCTGGTGAAAACGCAACAGAACGCACTGGACCCGTATGTCCCACTAGCTCTTCTTCACACTCCCCTGTCCATGCATTCCAAAGACGGATTATATCGTCATTACATCCCGACACTATCCGACTGCCGTCCGGAGAGAAGGCAACAGAGTAGACGACGCTCTTATCAACTAGCACAGCCTCGCAGGCATCCCAGTCCATCCTTCGCCCCACAGTGATCTTCCATGGCCACTCAATTGGATATCTCTTGCGTATATACGATCTTTCAGGCAGCCACACCAACGCTGATCCATACGTCTCCAGGCTGTACTTGCTGATGACCTCGAAATTCTCGAGGATCATTCGTCGAATGTCCATCACGGCACTCCGCAGCTCCTCATCAGGCTAATTGATTTTAGATCAGTGGAAAGCTACTGATTCAAAGCAACTACACTTGCCTGTATGCGGCTTTCCAACCTGCGTAGAGACAGGATCACAGTCTCCAGCTGGCCGATAACGCTCAAGCATTCAATCCATTTAAGGATGTTGTGATCGAAAAAGTGAACTAGCTTCAGTCGAAGTTCAAGTCCTCTGACGTTTTCCACAGACGTCTCTGCCACATGATATGCCCAGTATGTGCATGCGTACCGTATTCCATCGGATATCCGATCTCTTATCATGTCAGAGCTTATCCCAGAATTAGGTGGTTGTCCGCTGAGCTGGAATATATTTTGTTGAAGAGATGAATCCATCAATTCAAGACACTGAAGCGCCAGAACACGATGGGACTCGCTTCGCTCCAGACTGTTTGTCCCAGCACGTTTGGCATCGGTAATGAAATCCGAGAATGAGGCATGAAGCGTAGAGACTGGATCATCCACACTGCCAGAAGATGGGACGTGGATTACAGAATGAAGAGAGGACAGCGCCGATTGAACACCATGGGATGGGATGGAGAACAGGTCACCAATAGATTTCATAGAAAGTGGTTTTTGAACGTTCACTATTGTTCGAAGGACCCGCTCGATATCGGCTTGCTCGTCTCCATCTACCTCCTCATAGGCAGCGTTGACGATGCTACTGTACAGAGCGTCTAATTTTGATGTTGCACTGCCTGATGATTTATGGACGATATTCGTAACAATAGACAGTCGTTTGCGAATGTCCCCTCCACCTGCAACATAAGTACACGCTGTCGCCGCGTAGATGAATAAATTTCCCGCCAGTTCCACCAGAATCCTGAGCTCATGTTCCGGTGGCCATTCACCAAGTGAACCCTCACAATCACTCCGCCCTTCCGCAATCTCCACTAATCGTCCTCTTGCGAATAGCTCAATATCGGCTTTAACAATGTCCCTCTCCACATCGTGCAGGATAAATTTAGAGTGCTCTATGAAGTTCTTGTGGTTGAATCCTCGACGAATCTCCTTCTCCGGACGACTGGTGATGAGAAATTTGATTGGAAGAGTAGATGCATATTGGGAAATGACCGCGAGCAATCCCTTGACCTTATCCTGGTCCGAGCATTCATCCAGTGCTTCAATGGTGATAACCACACATCTCTTATCGAGAACCTTTGACGCAGCGCGGAGTGGGCCAACAATAAG
>JASFDB010000132.1:0-11818 GCA_036937035.1 Cystodermella granulosa | reverse complement strand
TGGTGGGAGTCAGTGCAAACTGACCAAGCCACCCCGATGTTGTGCATACCAAAGAAGAACGGGAAGCTGCAAACAGCAATTGACTGTTGCAAGTGAAATGACAACACGGTCAAGGATGTTATACCTTTTCCGGATCATGATCAGATTCGCCTGGATGTAGCACAAGCAAAAGTTTGATTGAAAATTGACTTTTTGGATGCCTACAAGCAGGTTTTGACGGTCCCTGAGGATGTATGGAAATCAGCTTTTGCAACAATTTATGGCACATATGTGGGCCATACCATGCAGATAGGAGACTGCAATGCCCCGGCGACGTTCCAGAGATGACAATGATCTTCCGGGACTTCATTGGAGTGTTTTTACATATGTACTTAGATGATTTATTCATCTACAGTAACACCATCAAAGAATCTTCTCTTTCTGATGGCGTCTATGTCTACTGCCTTTTCCTTGTTTGGGTTGGTGATTTTGTTGGATCTGTTTGGGTATTTTTCGCTATTCCCCATGGTGTATAGTCCGTCAATGTCCATGGGTTTTCCGGATCCTCCATATGTTATTCCTGTTGTGGTTCATTTTTCTTTGACATAACTTTTTGTGTTGATGTGTGATTGTCTGTAGTTTCTTCCTTCTGGCTTGTTCCTATTAATCTCATCGTGGCGACTAGGCCGGGGTAGTCATAGTCATCTCTGGGTTGGTCAAGTACTGCGTTCATTAATCCTTCTCTGGCGTGTTGTTCTAGAAGCAGCATGGCTGTTTTGTCGTCCAGTTTGCTTTCTATTTTCAGCATTTCAAAGCGGTCCAAAAATGCGTCGGTGCTGGTCTTTCCCTGCCATAGGTGCCAAATAAGGGTTTGGGCTTTCCTTTCTCGGTTTTTGTCGTTTTTTCAATTCTTTGCATAGGTCGGTGTATTTTGGATATTCATTGTTGACAATGTTATCCAGGTGGATGCTCACTTTTATCCCTGCCTCCCCATCCAGTCTTGTGAGGATGGATAGTACCATGTCGTTGTTGTTCAGGTTGTGGTGTTGGATGTATAGTTTTATTGCGCGGTACCATCCCTGGAACTGTGTTTTATCTCCGGTGAATTTTCCTGGTTCAGGGGTTATGATTGCTTTTGTTCCTCAGTTGGTTGTTTCTTCTAATGATGGCATTTTGGCTGCTGTCTGTGCTTGTTGTTGGTTGCTCATGTTTAGGGCTCTTTTGATTTTGCTATCTTCTCCTGAGTTGTCTTCTGCGTTATCTTCCTGGTCTTCTTCGTTATTGTTTTTGTCAGTTTTTTGTCTTCTTCGTTGTTGTTATCTTCTTCTACTGGGTCTCGGTATGTGTTGAAGTTGACTGGAGACGTAGGATGTGTCTGGCTTGGGGTGGTGGGGACGTTCTGCGCCACATTGGATGGTTGTCCTCCTGGGACGTGGAGGCTTGGTCTGGACGTTGTTCCTCGTGTAGTTGGAGTGTTTCTAGTGCTCCAATGATTTCTACTGTGTTGTTAAATTGGACGGTTCTTTCTTCCGTTATTTTCTTCCAATATTCGACTCTTTCAAGTGTGTCTTTGAGTAGTTCTTGATATCCTATGAGCTGTTTGTCATATGATTTAATGAGTCTTTGTAGTGCTCCTTTGAGTCTTGTGTTGTTCCACTGTGAGTATGGTCTGTTATCTTCTAATTTCTCCTGGGCGTCAGTTCTGTGGAGTTTGATGTTGTTGATTTGGATTTCTGTGAAGTGTTGTGAGAGCTGTGCGTTGACCAGGAGTTTCCGCGCGTTGTGTCGGTCCAGTGTGTTGATTGGGTAAGGTGGAGTTTCTCCCAATGTGTTAAGCAACTTCGGTACTTTAGGCAATCAAAGATTGACCGGGTAGGGAAGGAGACTTAGGCGCGATGAGGAAGCAAGTAGGTCAGGAGTAATTATTGGGAGAAACTGGAGATACATGAGCAGGTATCTACAGTTTATGTATCTGACTAGCTACTGTGGTGTTAATACATAATTGTACAAGTGCACGTATCTACTGCGGACTGTGCGCTGCACACTGCGGTAGGAATGGAAGAAGGGGGGAGGAAGCTAAGTAAAGAGGTTAGGAGAAGAAAAGACAGGTTAGTCCGGCACATTATTAATAGTGTTGTAACAACTACGACCAGCACTCACACAGATAAACTCCTTCCAAAAAGAGGAAGCAAAACTACAAAACGGGCATATCCACGTCATCAAGGAGGAAAGAGAAGCCTTTATCAGCAAGGTAAGCATTGTGGCTCAGCAGCCAAATTGAGTCTGAACTTCTCAACCACCTCTATCAATACTAGATTGATGCAATGGCCTACAGAAATGAGGAAGAAATATCCCTTAAAAAATCCAAAATGGTGCAGATGCTAAAGGTTTGAATTTCCCAAACCATCTTTTTCACCAATGTTCATACACAAACAGCTCAAAATGACTAAGAAGTTGTATTATTGTAAGGGCAGCCTAGCAATGTGACAATCAGCGATGCGACGCGTCTGCGAGGGAGATCCAAAGAGTGTTATTAAACAAATGTAAATACGTTGGACGCTGTAATCTACATACCTGCGAGGGAGATCCAAAGAGAAAAGAGTGGGGATCTCCCAAGCAACTCTACTGACTATATATCCAAAGGCCTCGAGGGTAGTGCGAGGCCTTGTACATAATAATCAGCCATGTATAGATAAAACGTAAAATAAGAGAAATATGAGTCAAAGAATGGATTGTATGCTATGTACAAGTACGGGGATGACGTCCCGTACTAGATTGACCATTATTGAAGGTGTCTGATGGGTTGCAAAGGCCGAGAGGAGGTTGGCGACGTTTGGGTAGGCGAATGCAAAGTCGATCAGCGAGCAGGGATGATGTATTGATCAGAATCAATTGCAACAGCTTGCAAGCGTTGGAGGACAGTCAGAGGTGTTGTAGACTCAAAGGCAGGGTGTCCCCTGACATTTACCCCCCCCTTAAGGGTACGGCGACTCGACGTACCAGTCTGAAGATGCAGAGGGCATATTGAGTGAATCTGGTGATAGCGGTTTGCGCCTGGAGCATTGGGGTGACGTTCATAGGGCGCCCTGAAACTTCTCACATCTATGCAGCGTAAAGCTGCTTTATGGATCACAGGTGCGTTTTGCACCTCACCCACTGGGGGGGTAGAGTCCTTGGCCGGACTGGTCCCCTTCCCTCTTATGCTCAGGAAACTCACAACGCGCTCCTCGCTGCGAGTCCACTCCCTCTCTCCCACACATCCAGTGAGGTCTCTCCTGGAAGTGGGATTCTCTGGGAATGCTTACCCGCATCCCACCTCTATCTCCCTTATGACTTACCGCATGCGCGGCCGGGTCAAAGGGTCTATTGTTGACATCAATGAAGACATGAATTCCCTGACTGAGAAACTGGTGGCGTTCCCACCAGAGGCTCAGCCAGGCTACCGCATTGCAGACCAGTTTTCTGCTTTGATTACTTTTGATGACTGGAAGCCCACCAAGGACAATGGAGTGGGCGCCCGGAAGTCTTATCTTACCCAGATGTTGCGCAATCTGCGCACCAATCCTCTTGCTATCTACTGTGGTACAGACGCAAGTCTCCCCACCGATTGTAGCAAGCAGGCCATTTTGGTGGTCTGCATTCATCAGCTTGACCAGCGCGTCCACCAGGGCCGTTGGGCAGCAGGCAGGGTTCTTGCTCCAGATGCGAAACTCTACGCTATTAGGGCGGCCATCGTCAAGGCTATCAGCCTTGATGAGAACTGCACTAGTATTACCGTGTTCACAGACTCCATGGCTTCCGCCCATCGGAGTTTGGACGCTTCCGTCCACAGCGGGCAGGCTCATTCCCTGGCCGTCTGTAGGGCATTACATGATTGGTTGGGAGGCGGCGGGTGCCGTCTCTCTTTTGTTTACGTCCCCTCCAAGGCGGAGTGGGGCATACACCATGAGGCGCATTTACTTGCGAGCTCTCTCCTCATTCTGGCCGGGCGCAAGCCCGCCACTTCTATGGACTCCGTGCACGCAGACGCGGCGGGTTGATGTCATGATTCTTGGATGTCCTGGGTAGGCCGGGGATCCAGTTACATGGGCTCGCAGTTCCTGCAGCTCAAAGCCCTCGGCAGGGGGCGTGTCAAGCCCAAGGCTGCCAATGGCGGTGGCCTTTGGCTCTCACTTTTTGGCTCGTCCGTGTCCCTCATGGCGCGGGCCACTCGCTGTATCACTGGGCACGCGCCCATTGGACAATATTATTCCAGATTCAACATTGATGAGGAAATTCAGTGCCGATGCAGCTATGCCGTTGAATTGCGCACTCATCTGCTTGGTGGCTGCCGCTTGCGACGCCACCCGCGTGTCGGTTTCCCTGAGTATTTGGGTGAACTGTACACTCACTTGGAGGACAACGCGTGGATGTTTGCCTTCTCCTGCCCCCGCAATGGGGTGGGATAACTGCGTCGGGCCCGTGTCCTGTGCAGCAGGATAGCATCTACCGGTTTGTCCTAGGACTTACTGGTTCACCATCCCTGCGGCGAGACCAGCGCCCACCTACGCTATCTTGGTCGGCATCACTGCTGGCTGTCTTCTGCTGCCCATCCTTGCGGGGGGTGGCGTATCTTCACTCTCGGCGCTGGAAACCCACCAGCGCTGTTTGGGTCCAATAGGGCCCAATGGCCCGACGGGGCCGCTATTCAGAGCCGCATGGCATTGTACCAACACAGGAATTGGGTGTGGGAAACCCCTGGGGGGTTGGTTGGGTTGTCTGGCCCCCCTGTTTTCTTTCTGCGGTCAATCGGAGCTGGCGGGTATGGGTTTGTCCCTCTGCCTGGGGTCTGCCGCAAGGTGGTGGCTGTAGTGGCGCGGGCGCGTCTCTGGGCGCTTGGCCGGTTTTCTGGGGCTAGTACTGCCCCTTAGTACTGCGTTTGTACTCGCGTGTGTAGTAGAGTAGCCGAGGACTGCGATCGCACACCTCGTTAATCAACCAATTCAAAAAAAAAAAAAAAAAGGGTGACGTTCATAGTATTCGCGTATGCGTTCGGGGGCATTGTCCAAGTTCTCCAAAGGTTCCCAAGTGTTGTCCTTGTAGCCAAAGCCCTCCCATCAAACCAGGAACTGCAGTCTTTGTTGGTGAAATCGCGAATTGATGACTTGTTTGACAATCCACTCTTGGTTGCCATTGACAACTTCTGGTGCAGTCGGAGGCATCGGCTGATGTCCTGCAATCGGATCGACGGGTGCCAGAGTGAGTTTCACCACGTTGAAGACTGGGTGGAGGTGAGACATCAAATCGGGGAGTTGGAGTCGATAAGCGTTACTTCCAACTCGTGCGATTACCGGGAAGGGGCCTAAACGTCGGTGGGCAAGCTTTGCAGAGGGTCGCATGGTTTGGATGTCTGAGGCGTCAAGGTAGACTCGATTGCCGACTTCGAACACAGGTGTTGGCTCTCTGCGACAATTGTAATACTTTGCCATGTCGTCTTTGGCCTTTTGCAAGGCCAATTTGGCCTCTTCCAAGGTACTCTGCATGCAATCCGTGAACTCCTGAGCGGCCTCCACTTGGGCTGGTTCAATCTCGGGTTCAAAGCCCATGCGAGGGTGTCTGCCAGTGTCTAGGAGGAATGGTGAGTGCTGCGACGAAGAGTGGACATGATTATTATACTGGAACTCTGCGAGGGGCAAGAGATCATGCCAGTCATTTTGGCGTTTGTTCACATACAATCGGAGGTACTGTTCCATCTCTTGGTTGACTCGCTCTGTCTGTCCATCAGTCTGGGGGTGATACGCGGTTGAGGTTGCGAGTTTGATGCCGAGAATTCTGAATACTTCTCGCATGAGTTCTGCGACAAATTGTGGACTGCGATCGGACACCATGCGTTTGGGGAGGCCATGGAGTTTCCAGACGTGTTGGAGGTAGAGTCTTGCGGTTCCGAGAGCGGTTACGGTGGTGTGAGTTGGAATGAAGTGCGCCCTTTTGGACACGGAATCCACCACCACCAAAATCGAATCATAACCGCCCGACTCAGGTAACTCGGGGACAAAGTCGACACTCACTGTATCCCATCGCAATTCTGGAACTGGCATCGGGACAAGTTTGCCCACCGGTTGATGATGCTGTACCTTGGTTTGCAAGCACAAATTGCATGTAGCGACGTACCTTCCGATGTATCAAGACATCTGGGGCCACCAGTAGTTGCGTGCGACAAGTTCCAGTGTTTTCCATTGGCCAGCGTGACCTGCGATGCAAGAATCGTGGCATTGGGTGACAATCTTGCGACGTAGCTCTTTGTCCTTTGGGACATAAATCTTACCCTGATGGAATATCAACCCATCTCTTTCCGACCATTCTGAACTCCTGACCAATCTCCTGCCTTCTGAAGTTCCTTCACCGCTAATACCACTGCATCCTCCTGTAACCCTTCCCGAATCCTCTTCCTGACCTCTCGCAATACTTCTCTTTCTTTGCCAACCACCTCTATTCCTTCCAAAGCCCTAATCCTGAACAATTCCGGTTTGAGAAGGGTGATATCCTTGTTGTCCGATTCTTTTTTTTATTTTTAAATCAATTGATTAACGTGGTGCGCGGTCGCAGTCCATGGCTACTCTACTATACATGACATGATACAAACGCACTACTACGGCGGATGAAAGAAAGACAGGGGGGGCGAGTGACGAGCTTGCGCCACCACAGCCACCACCTCACGGCAGACCCCAAGCGGAGGGACGAACCCATACCCGCCGGCTCCGATTGACCGCGAGAGGCAAACGGGGGGGTCCTGCAGTGGACTGCGCCCCCCACCCTCCCCATCAACCCTCCTTCCACCGGTTTGCGCGTGTTGAATTCCACGTAGCTCCAAATAGCGGCCCCGTTGGGCGAGAGCAGCGCTGGTGGGTTTCCAGCACCGGGAGTCAAAATACGCCACCCCCCACAAGGACGGGCAGCAGACAAAAGCCAGCAGTGATGCCGACCGAGATAGCGTTTGTGGGCACTGGCCCGCCGCAGGGATGGTGAACCAGCAAGTCCGAAGACGAGCCGGTAAACGCTATCCTGCCGCACGGGGCACGGGCCCGACGCAGTTATCCCACCCCATCGCGGGGGCAGGAGAAGGCAAACACCCACACGTTGTCCTCCAAGTAGGTGTACAGGTCGCCCGAATACTTGGGCATCCCGACACGCGGGTGGCGTTGCAGGCGACAACCACCAAGTAGATGAGTGCGCAATTCAACGGCGTAGCCGCATTGGCACTGAATTTCCTCGTCAATGTTGAAACAGGAATAGTATTGACCAATGGGCGCGTGCCCAGTGATGCAGCGGAGTGGTGCGTGCCATGAGTGACACAGACGAGCCAAAGAGTGAGAGCCAAAGACCGCCGCCATTGGCAGCCTTGGGCTTGACGTGCCCCCGCCGAGGGCTTTGAGCTGCAGGAACTGCAAGCCCATGTAGCTGGATCCCCGGCCCACCCAGGACATCCAAGAGTCATGACACCGGCGCGCCGCATCAGCGCGCACGGAGTCCATTGATGTAGTGGGCTTCCGCCCAACAGGAATGAGAAGCGACTTGGCAAACAAGTGCGCTTCATGGTGAATGCCCCACTCCGCCTTGGAGGGGACGTAGACAAAGGAGAGACAGCGCCCGCCGCCTCCCAACCAATCTTGTAATGCCCTGCTTTGTTGTCCAATTCCCCTGTCCCATGATTGGACCTGCGAGATAATGTGTCGGGCTTACCCATGGTTTGACCCGGCCAATGGTGGAGTTTGAAGTCAAATTGCGAGAGGTAGAGTGACCATCTGGCCTGTCTGCGATTGAGTTTCTTTGCCGACATGAAGTACTCGAGGTTTTTGTGATCGGTCCAGATTTCAAATTTCTCTCAAGCTCCTTCCAAGAAGTGTCGCCATTCCTCTAGTGCACGCATGATCGCCAGCATTTCCTTGTCATGGATGTCGTAATTCCGTTCAACTGAGCTGAGGCTCTTCAAATAGAATGCGACTGGGTGCCACTTGTCGTCTTCTTCCGAATGCTGGGAGAGAACTGCTCCTGTTGCAAAATCGGAACTATCAGCTTCAAGTCGGAATGCTTTCAAATCACTGGAAATACTAGTACTGGTGCCGATACTACTATGCGACGAAGTGTGTCAAACACTTCTTGAGATGCAACCGTCCATGCAAAGGGGGTGTCCTTCTTGGTGAGGTCAAACATTGGTCGCGCGTGATGTGAAAAGTCCTGGATGAATCGGCAATAGAAGTTGACGAATCCGAGGAAGGACTGGATCTCTTTGCGATTACTGGGGACAGGCCACTGTGCGACTCCGGCAATCTTTACTGGGTCCATCTCTGCACGCCCATGCCAGATTATGAGCCCCAGGTATTCAATCTTGGTCCGTTCAAACTCGCACTTTTCTGGTCGGAGGTACAGCTTATTGGATCGCAGTATCTCTAGGACTTGGTTGGTGATCCTGCAATGCTCTTCGAGTGAATCGGAGAAGATAAGAATATTGTCTAGGTATACCACCACCTTACTGTCCATGATCAGTTCATGGAAGATGTTGTTCATCATTGTTTGAAAGGTTGCAGGACTGTTGGTGAGTCCAAAGAACATCACCAGCAGTTCGAACATCCCTTGATTTGTTCGGAACGCTGCCTTCCACTCATCACCTTCTTTGATGCAAACATTGTTGTATCCCCATTGCACATCAAGCTTAGTGAAGTATTGAGCACTGCAAAGTTGATTTACCAGTTCCGAAATGAGGGGAAGTGGGTAGTGATTCTTCACTGTCATACCGTTGAGCACGCAATAGTCTTGGACCAGACACAGCGAACCATCCTTCTTTTTGATGAAGAAGACTGGCGACACCATTGGTGACTTTGAAGGGCGAATGCAACCGGTTTGCAGATTCTCCTGAAGAAACTCATCAAGTTCCTTCTGCTCGGTCGGAGCCAACGGATACACCTTGCACGCAGAGGCCTTAGAACCAGGGATCAGTTCAATCGCATGATCCCATTCCTTGCGATTGGGCAGGACATCAAATGAGGCCTTTGAAAAGACATCATCGAATTGCTGAAGGTGTTCAGGGACCCCATTTGCATCTGGTTCAAGTGCCTGCTGGTTGCGATGGAAGGCTTCAGCAAGTCATTGGGAAGTTGTCGCAGTGGCTCGGATGAATTTGGCCTCTGGGGGAACAGTGGTCGCAAGCAGTCGCTCGCCTTCCTGTAGAAGAGGGGTGGATTCCAATGCATCAAGATCATCCTGAGCATCAGTCTCCTCCTCTTCTGAGGTTAGCGATGGGAATGGACCCGTGCGACAAGCTTGGATCTGCTTCTCCTCGAGCTGAGACGCCTTGCAATCCTTGCAAACTTCCTTCCAACACTCCTTGCACGTAGAGGGGCAGCAAGACATTTTGACTTCTTGCGTACTCCAATTGATCTTGGGGTTGTGATTGCAAAGCCACGGATATCCCAAAATGGCTTGTTCCTTGCCTAATTGGGTCACATAGAATGGAGTTCACTCAGAGTGCAAACGGTATTGAAGAAGGACAACGACAACTTCCTTGATCATGCCAGCCTCGTTGGGAGTTCCATCAACATTGTAGACGCAAATTGGGCTTTGCAGCTTGCGAGTGGTCATGCAATGGCGTTGTACCAGCACCTCATCAATGAAGAGGCTGGTTGCACCGCAGTCGACGAGGGCACTTGCTCCAATTTGTTCTCCAGTGTCTGTGGTCTTGAACTTGACCTTGAGGTGTAGCAAAGTGGCAGAGGATGAAGAGGTGGCTGCTAGGATCCATTGCTTTGGAAGCGAGCATTCCCACTTGGGAGTGCAAACACAGGGAGGGGTTTGCAATGGCGTTGAGGATTGTGCGACGGGGATTGAATCAGGAGTGGTCAAAAGGGAGGACTCATATATTTCCTCTATTTCTAACAGTCCATATCGATTATTTACAGGCAACAGGGGCGCACTATTCACCTGTTGCTTCCCTAAAAATCCTCTTGCGAGGCCTCTCCCCTTGTCTCTGAGTCTGACAGCCATTCTGTCTCGATTGCAGCAACATCCAAGGATGCCATTGCCTGCTCCACCAATTCCTGCTTCTCCTTGATTGTCAGGAATTGCACGTTGAACCGTTTGGGACATTCAGCTTGTAGGTGACCGATCTGACCACAGCAATGACATGCCATGGTCAATGCCTGCTTGTTTCGCAATTGCTGGGCGTTGATATCCATTGGAACGGGGTTTCCTGGCGACAGGGTCAGGTGTGCGTTCCGGGGAGTCGATGCAACTGGGGCAGGCATAGTGTGAATGGCTGTCAGTGGTTGAGGGGGCAGTGTCGAGGTGATGGGGCGTGCGTAGGTGCTTCGGAACGCCTCGTGTGCCAATCAATTCTGGTTGCAGGTGAGTGCAGCCTTGTACCAAGCCTC
The DNA here is from genome assembly GCA_036937035.1 of Cystodermella granulosa. Taxonomy (NCBI): domain Eukaryota; kingdom Fungi; phylum Basidiomycota; class Agaricomycetes; order Agaricales; family Squamanitaceae; genus Cystodermella; species Cystodermella granulosa. The sequence continues at coordinate 1,436 of JASFDB010000132.1, read as the reverse complement.
GGGGTCTGTATCCAAAGGCCTCCCGTATGCAAGCGTGCTGATTTGGCGATCAATTGACGGCTCGAGGCCTCGTCGAAACTTAATAACTTCCAAGTGTGTGTTGCAATACTGCAAATCCGTCCAGAGTGGAGCCTTTTGCTCCTGAAGCTTGGCCTGGATCCCGCATTCTGGATCAGTATCCTGACCAGATTGTCTTTGACACTTGGACGCCCACCGACGATAATACCGTCAATGACCGTCGAGTTTATTTGGAGAGGATGAGAGACAAGCTCATCAATAACCGCTGGGCATGTTACGCTGGGGTGGATGCAAGTCTACCTACAGACAACCGCCTGCAGGCTGTTGCGGCGGCTTGCGTATTCCAGAACGGCAGATGCCTGGCCAAGCCTCGCTCTGCCGCTGGAAAAGTAACTACTGCTGATGCAGAGTTATTTTCAATTCGGATGGCTGTTAGTCGTGCTTGCATGGCTGGCAACCTATCTGAAATTGTCATATTCACTGACGCAATGGGGGCTGCCTGCCTGCCACGCTGTTGACCCTTCTGTGCACTCCGGCCAGGCTCACTCCCTGGCTGTATGTTGCACATTATCCAAGTGGTTTGACGGTTACCCAACCCGTAAAATCACATTTTGCTATGTCCCCTCTTTACTGCAGTGGGACTGCCATCAGGAAGCGCATGTACATGCGACCTCACTCAGGGTGCCTCTAGGGGCACATCCTGCTACCTCTCTGGACAGCATCAGGCACAATGCTGCCTGCTCTTGTCACGACGCGTGGATCTTAATGACCGCCAACGTCGCTTACATGGGGAACCAATTTTTGGACCTCAAGGACCCGGACGCGGGTCCCGCTGTGCCAGAGTCTGAATTCGGTGGCGGACCGTGGCTTCAGAATTTTGGGCACTCAGTCTCTCTGATGGCTTGCGCAACGAGATGTATCACCGGTCATGCACCGATCAGTGAATACTACTCCAGATTTAATATCGCGGAAGCGTTATCTTGCATGTGTGGACACACTGTCGAGCATCGTCCGCACACCCTTCTTGAATGCCGTCTTCACCATTGGCGATTCCGTCCGGATCGCTATTTTGCGAACTTGGCGCTCTTCTTGGAGGACAACCCAATGGCGTTCTCCTTCACCCCTGCCCGTTGTGGTGAGGGGTAACAGTGGAGGGCATTGGTCCTTTGCCTGGGAGTCTGGGAGCGCTCATGCGCACCGCCAGGGTAGGCTAGCATTTGTCTTCCTCCGGGTTGGTCGTTTCAGTCCTGCGCATGTGGCCATGGGCAATCGGACTCCAAGGGCTTTGGGCTGCGTTGCCCTCTTGCTCTATCCGGCGCGCATCTGAAGTTTAGATGCACATACCTTACTGGACCTTGTCCTAGGCTAGTCCTGGAGGTGGTCCCTGTCTGTGGCTCAATCCCTGGCGCTTGATGCGC
>JASFDB010000131.1:0-11824 GCA_036937035.1 Cystodermella granulosa | reverse complement strand
GGCAAACTTGGACAGCATTACTTTCAACCGGTGTCTTTTGATCATATATAGTTCGTAACACTAAATTAACAGAGTCAAGAGAATACGTCAAAGAGCGTTGGTACAGAATCAGGAGTGAATATCAGAAATGCGCAATATAATCAGATTTCCATCACTTTGGCCTATAACCACTAAATTTAAAGAAAAGGCATGAAAATCACCACGATATGCTGGCGGCACCCAGCACACTCTGTTTTTTCCATTAAAAATCCAGCCTTCCAGTAAATTATATGTCAACTGATGATATGTCTGCCCTGGACGTAAAGGGAGTGCATGTGGAGGTATCTGTAATGTACCCAAATTACAGAATATGTTGGTCTCCCCAACAGTAAATTGGATATCTTGAGGACTGGAAGACAAATGCCACACATGCAAGGATTCACCACTACGGGCATCCCAGATCCGGATGGTCTTGTCATAAGAGCCAGAAATGATGCGGGTCCCATCGTCGGAGATTGCCACTGAATTGACAGAAAATGAATGTCCTGTGAGTGAGCGCAACGAAGCACCACTACGGGCATCCCAGATTTGGATGGTCCTGTCAGAAGAGCCAGAAATGATGCGGGTCCCATCGTGTGAGATTGCCACTGAATTGACAGAACTTGAATGTCCTGTGAGTGAGCGCAACGACGCACCACTACGGGCATCCCAGATCCGGATGGTTATGTCAGAAGAGCCAGAAATGATGCGGGTCCCATCGTCTGAGATTGCCACTGAATAGACAGAATCCGAATGTCCTATAAGTGAGTGCAACAAAGCACCACTACGGGCATCCCAGATCCGGATGGTCCTGTCATAAGAGCCAGAAATGATGCGGGTTCCGTCATCTGAGATTGCCACTGAATAGACAGAATCTAAATGTCCTGTGAGTGAGCGCAACGACGCACCACTACGGGCATCCCAGATCCGGATGGTGTCATCAGCGCCAGAAATGATGCGGGTCCCGTCGTCTGAGATTGCCACTGAATAGACAGAATCCGAATGTCCTATAAGTGAGCGCAACAAAGCACCAATACGGGCATCCCAGATTCGGATGGTCTTGTCAGAAGAGCCAGAAATGATGCGAGTCCCGTCGTGGGAGATTGCCACTGACATGATAGAACCCGTATGTCCTGTGAGTGAGCGCAATGACGCACCACTACGGGCATCCCAGATCCGGATGGTCATGTCAGAAGAGCCAGAAATGATGCGGGTCCCGTCGTCTGAGATTGCCACTGACAAGACAATACTCGAATGTCCTCTGAGTGAGTGCAACAAAGCACCACTACGGGCATCCCAGATCTGGATGGTCTTGTCATCAGAGCCAGAAATGATGCGGGTTCCGTCGTGTGAGATTGCCACTGACCTCACCGGACCTGAATGTCCTGTGAGTGAGCGCAACGTAGCACCACTGCGGGCATCCCAGATCCGGATGGTCTTGTCAGAAGAGCCAGAAATGATGCGGGTCCCATCGTCGGAGATTGCCACTGAATTGACAGAACTCCAATGTCCTGTTATTGTCCGTAAATGTGCATGCCATTTCTCTCGCCCACCATTCTTCACCTCCAATGTGGTAGTTGTCAATAGGTAATTATATTTCCTATATAGCAGTGTTTGATTTGGTGTGAAGGGTAATGCAGAGTAATACACGTGTAATGCCGATGTGCTGATCACTTCAAAAAATTCCAAAATGAACCGTTCTGCATCGTTTAGAATTTCGACTAAACGTGGAAGTCGGTTTCGGAATAGCCTTTGTATAATGTTGGGTTTCCCGACCGACGAAAGTCTCCATGAAGCCATCTGAAGCGATTTAATGCTGTCTCCCAAATCCCCCATTAGACTCAGCGCCTCCATCCAGTGCAAAATATGCCCAAATGCGAAATCATTGAGCAGTTCAAGTAACGGCTTGTCTGGATCACATTCCGCGAGATGCATTGCCCAAAACCGACAAGAATATTGCAAATCCCCTGGCAAGTATTTCACAATTAAAGACCTCAGATCCAAGTCGCTATTCAGCTTTGAACAATCTCCGATCTCGCAGATGTCTCGCTTGAGCAGACTGATCATCCGCTGCAAGCATGCACGGGCAATCTCGCGGTGATAATGGCGGGAATCAATGAAAAACCTCTCGTCCAAGCAGCGGTGTCGACCAGTGAGGTAGTCATGGAACGAAAGGTGAAATGCACGAACAGCACCCTGTGGTGGAGCGAGAATGACAGAGCCTAGCCTTCCGACTATATGTGATACCCAGATTTCTTCCTGACAAAGCAGCGATGCGAGTTCATGTATCGTAAGCCGACCATATCCTAACGCGATCGTGGCCACGACTAGACACAGTTGTGGAATCACGGCTGCAAGCAGTTTATCATCCAATGCTGATTTAAGTATCTGTGTATACATATGATCGAGATGGCTGAATGGATTGGCATCGGAGGAAGGGTTGTCGGTTGAAGATCGGAGTATGATGTCCAGCCGCTGTTGTGGGTGAATATAGACATCGTTCTGACGGATAAACTTAACTGCTGTTGCTGCAGCAATGAATAACCCTGAGGAGATCTTCATAAGTTGTTCAAGATCGCTCGGCTCTGGCCACTCCCTTCCCCTCAGCAACTCTTTGTTGTGTTCTGAGATATCTGTCAATTCATATTTGAGAAAGATACGAATGTCATGTTCCACTTCCAAGGGTTCAACATCGTGAAGAACGAAGGGATCAGCCCTTGACACCACTCGCGATGACGAAAAGACAGACCGAATATCCTCTTCTGGCCGGCTCGTCACGAAGAATTTCAGCGGTAGTGTCTGATCTTTTAGCTTCGTGACAAGAAGCTTGATGATATGGGTGACAGGGTGCTCCTGGCCAACATCGAATCTCTCGCATTCATCAAGAGCGTCCAAGGTGACAACAATTGGCAATTCGAAAAGGTGCCTGAGCTTAGAGATGGGGTCGATAATGAGTTTCTGTAGTTGGTCTCCCAAGCTCGACGTCAGGATGTCTTCATCCTCTAATGCTTTTGAGATTTCCACCTTGAGCTCTGGATGTCTATTTCCCAACTGGTAAGCAATCGTCTGAAACAAGAATCGAGTCTCGCTTCGCTGCTGTTGGTCCCGCGAGAAGAAAAAAGACGCCGCAACCGATTCGCTCTCGTCGTAAAACTTGGCGATAGTGTGAGCAATGGTCGACTTTCCGGTTCCAGCTAATCCATTCAGCCAGAATATCAGCGTCGCTTCCGTCTCAACCCATCTATGAATCTCGTTGAGGACGCTTGTGCGGGTATGGGGAAGACATTCCGGTGCAAATTCACGAGCAGAGGAGTTGTATGCTGCTTCGGTAACTCTTTTCAGCGATCGAAACCGCTCCTGCTCTAGTGTGGACATCTAAGATACCAGGTAGTACTGGGAGGAGAGACCTTACTATTATCCATATAGTAGTTGTTTTGGTCACCGGTAACAGCATTAATCGTCGGGTTCTCCATTTGAAAATTTCTTGCACGCTCGAAAAGACGAGGGGAAGAAGGACCCGCAATTCCACCATGCGAACTATCATGTGTCTTGTTGATGGTGGCCTTGTCGATATCAGACAACAAATTCCTGTAGATGTGTGAACGACTCACATAAGTTGACGACCTTGATGAGTGCATCGCCAAATTGGCGGAATCGGAGATGTCGAGGGCTGATTCCTTCGATCCAGACTGATCTGCGGGAAGACCAGGTTGCAGGATAGAGGATTGTGGAGATGGGTCGACAGTGCTTGACTGCATTCGCTGTGATTTTAAAACGTTCGAACGGTCAATGACATTTCGGATGGAGGACATGACAAGTCAAGCACAAGGCTTCCACGAGGCTGGCTCATGCCCAAACACCGAAAAGTGCCCAAACAAAGGAATTACGAGTTAAATATGGCTAGGACACGGCTGACCTTGGACTTGGGCCCAGCCAATGAGGCCTTCTTGAACTCATTTACCATTTGCAACGTTAACTAATGACAAAAGAGTGTTTCGACTTGTCATTGAGGGTGAGCTAGACGGCGTCTAAGTATATCCTGAATCGCTCAATGGCAAGCGATGAAAAACATACCTCGGGCATTTGAATTCCAAGCTTCCATACATAGTCCTTTCCATCAAGCCCAGTGAACACTCAGTTTCTACAGGAAAAGTTTGCTTGTGATCCGAAACACAGTCGTTCATCCTCAACCCCATACCAAGATAAAGATCGTGTGCGAACTAATCAACGAATTTTGCGTCGTCGTGTATTTTATTCGGAGAAGGATTGGTAGGAGCCACTGTGAACGCAGCTAGGGTTGGAAATCAACCTCGTTATGAGTAAATTACGCGTTGCGACCTTTACTATAGGTTAAAAAACAGACCTAGTATTTGTTGTTATTATCACCCATCGCAGTCAACCTACTGATGATTGTTTCAACTCTTCGATACATTGATATCAATTGTGATTAATATTGTAAATAGCTATAGATGAACAATCATACATATGCATGTACATAATTACTGGAGATATCGATATATATATAACTTATTGAGACGCCATCGCTTTAACGTTCACTGGTTGTCAATTACAAGTTGGGCTCTTCATAGCCAACTGCTCGTGCAAGTGAGCCACTCCTATCAATAATACCCCATGCATGATTGCTGTCATTCACTCTACCAACCAAGCACTGTACATACCGATGTAATGTAAACGACATCAAGAGATCCCATTTTAGAATAGAAATGTATATCAAGCTTCTGGAGCTGGGTATCTCTGACTCGGACGTCAAGCACGCAACTACTACGGATTGCTGCAAGAATGATAATTTTGGCCATTTACAGAAAATTTCCGGCCATCAACTCAATCGCACAATGTTCTGTTTAGCACTGGCATATTGATTACTTAGGTCTTTTTAAAGAAATTGTACAGGTTTGATTCAAGTTTGTCCCGGTTATTGATTTCAGTTTGATCCCTTCCAAATTGAACTCTCGTCACACCCTAATCTTCCAGGCCCCAATTCTCTTGCACTAATACATAAGAGGAATAACTAAAATGAAAATTTAGCTTATTAAAGCCACGATATTCGATGTGGGCAGACGTGTCCCTGGGTCATCTGGCTCACTAATGTATCTCTTCAAATCGGGGTCTAGGGATGAGAATCCCGTTCTTTCAAGTTAGCGTCGCTCCGCTTGACACCATGGCAATGACATTCCCCTATTAAATCCAATGAATTATCCAACTTGAATATAGGTGGTCTGGAGGCGGTGGTCTTATATATCACGAGACCAGTGGAGGCAAGGCGCATGGTAGAGATTTGAACGCTGCGAGCTGAGCAATTTCTCAAGTTTCAGGTTGCGCAAGACCTCCTGAGGGAGTATTGTGCAGAGCGTTGGACGTAGACCAGAGGCCTCGAGGCGTTATGTACTAGCCCTGAGGACGCTGAATCGATCCTGATTGGTTCACGTACCCATAGATTAAGGTTAGGGTGACCCCCACGTGGTGATGGTAATGTATTGATGAGGGAAACTTTGGCGTCGCTTGTCCTTTTACATCAGGCACGTTGCAAGTAACTATATAATCCTTTGTGTGCTCAAAAGATTGACGCCCGTTCCTTCAGCTTCTCACCTTTTTTTTCACGATTGACTATCCGCCATGGAGACTTGAGTTGCCGAGGTCCATTGGGCCCTCCCTTCTCAAGTACGTTGTTCGCACTTACTGCGCTCTGACGCCACCACAATCGCAAGATTATAATCGGCACGAGCACGACGAATACGAACATCGAACAAGGAACGTTTTCTTCCAGGTCACATGGATTACACAGAAGATCCGCAACAACTTGAAATAACTGCGCTAAAATCTATCTATGCCGAGGATTTCATCGAATGTCCACCACCTAAAGCATGGAAGGTGTATATCGTTGTGTGACTCACATTTTTCTCAAACTGATTTTTATGGAGGGCGCTGCCAGGCTCCCCGAATTCATTATCAGAGTTACCCATCCCTATCCGGAACATGCGTCCAAGATCCATTTTGACTTGAACGTCAAGTAAATCAATTGTCTTGCTGTCGATAGTTTCATTAATCCCTCCGCAACAGATTCCCAAAAACTTATCCGAGGCTAGCATCCCCAACCTTTGCGTTACAAAAACCTGCAAATGGCCTGAACAACGATCAACTTGCGAAATTATCCCACGAACTCAATGTTGAAGCCCAGAAGTACAAAGGATCTGAGATGGTCTTTCAAGTACGTTGTACCTATTGTGGTTGATAACACCTGCCTTTATCCTGCTTCGCAGATAGTTACATTTTGTCAAGAATGGATCGCTAATAATGTGGTACCGCCTGTAGAAGTGCCAGGCTCTCTGGCACTGCAAATGAATCAGCGAGCCTTGGATGAGGAGCGTGTGCGTGTATCCCTCTCTTATTGCCAGGGAAAGTTTTAATTGTGTCGGAATAGGTACGGAGGCAGCGAGAAGCAGAGGAAGCAGAGAAAGAGAAAGAGCAAGCTGAGAAGGCAGCACATGAATTAGATGAACAGATTCAGGCGGATGCATTGAGACAACTCATCGCTCGCGAGCAGCAATACAAGGCTCGTAAACGTGCCGGGTCAGAGGCAACAGAAGTCCCTATGTCGTCCGATACTCCTACAGAGACGTTCAACAAGGAAATAGAGATTAACGGAGTACAATTCAACTCTGTCAAGCTTTTTCACCCTCGTTCAGGTGACGTTTATCCTTTTAAATTTTTCTTCGCTAACTCACTTGAATTACAGAGTCCTTGGGAACCATATATATGGCAGAACCAGTTTGCGATGACCTTCATACCGCGCCTCCTCTCGAGCTATTCGTCGTCACCTTTGACTCTCACTACTATACAACGACTCAAGGTAACATGAAATGTAATCTAATAAACGAGTTTTTTGGTTGTTAACAATGGTCATTAGGGAGAAAGAAGCTCAAGCAAGTGGAGGGAGAAATTCAACGATTGTCATTGATTCGCCACCAAAACCTCATTAGTGTGTTCGCAGTCAAGCTGAACCTGCCATATTCGAGTGGTCCTCCGCAGTTAGTAGTGCTATCGGAACAGGGGCCTGCTTTGACACTGCACGATGTTCTTGAAGATTGTGAATCTCTCCGCGAAGATCGGGCTTCTGTACGTTCACGTTAGCGACTACTTTCCGTATTGGACTCACGGACTTTTACTATAGGATTATTTAGCTCAGTTATTGGCTGCTCTCAACGCAGTACATGTCAGTGATATCGTACATCGAGGTATTCAACAATTCTTTCTTTTTGATCCTCTAAATATAATTGATCATTCAGGCGTTAATGCTCGTTGTATCGGCCTGTCTTCGAGAGATAGCACTGCTCAGTCAAAAATGATCAAGCTTGGTAGGGTAGGATATCATATTCGTCTTCTTGACTTGCATCGGTCAAACCCATTTGGAACTATCCCCCAAAGTGCATCTGAAGAATCCCAGATCCCCGAAGGATGGTAAGCATCTTTATGATCACTGGAAAATAATCTTTTCAACGACTCGGTTAGGTTGTCGCGAGACGTCAAAAATGAATCCTCGCTTTTGTATACTCGGCACCGCGATATTCATTCCGTCGGTATTGTTTTGTTGCAAATGCTGCTGGGTTTAGATGTTACGGAGAGGTTTACAGATATACATGATGCGTTACAATCGTGTAGGCGTTATTCTGACCCCGGCTTTGTCAATACTCATTATGTTTGCGACAAGCATCTATCACTCCTGTCCTTGCTCGATTAGCCATCAATATGGTACTTCCCACAAAGAAAAACATCTCGTGCTTGACGCTCCTGGCGGATCTTGCAGAAGCTTCTCATGGTCGTCCTGCGAGCAACAGAAGTCCTTCAATTTCCTTCATTGGTGAGTAGTTTATTTTCGAATTTGGGCGCAAGTATGAAAAGAAATACAGACCCAAAGACACCTATGCCTACGCACTTTGGATCTCCTGAATCGGATTACTTTCGTATGCCCCAAAGGGTAAGACAAGCTAGTCGGTGGAAAGAAGATTGGGACGAGCTTGAACTACTTGTGAGCAATAACAACCTCTTTTTGTTGATTCCGTATTTTTATTGATTCAATTATTAGGGAAAAGGCGCTTTTGGCTCAGTCGTGAAAGCACGCAATAAGATAGACAACAGGATCTACGCTGGTTAGTAATTTTCATAAGCTGAATAATAAACTACTCACCATCACCATCACAGTCAAGAAGGTTCGCTTAAAGACGATGCAAAGTGACACAAAGATTTTCCGCGAGGTCAACGCTCTTAGCCGACTCTCTCACCGTTTTATTGTTCGATACTATACCACTTGGGTTGAGATAGCAGACACAACCTCCACGGTAGCTTCGGATGATTCGGGCACGGAGTCCGGGACTGAAGAAGGGATGACGTCCGTGCCTGGGCTCACCAGCGAGAGACATCTACCAATAAATGGGTTCCAGTTCAAATTAGATGATTTTGATGATGCTACAGATTCTCGATCTTCATTCCCGAGCATCCATTTTGAACGCTCATCGTCTCCAGGCACCTCGGGAGAGGATAGTAGCGGAGAAGGCGATTTCCGAGACCTGTTCAAGTCAAACGCTGGGATTCAGGCGACACTGCCGCCAATACTCTCAAGAACCCTATACATTCAGATGGTAAACCGTACATTATGCCCCTTTTTTGCCCCTAACCATACAATTTTCGCAGGAATTTGTTGAAAGACAAACGTTAAAGGAGGTTTGTTTAAAACACTACCGAGCGACCCATTTCTAATACTTCTTATAGAGGGTGGATGAAGGGATCTCGGAGGACGAAGCGTGGAGGTTATTCCAGCAAATCTTGGATGCTCTTGTTCATATGTCGACGCTTGGAATCTTGCATAGAGATATCAAATTGACGAACATTTTTATTGGTTAGCATGTTTTTGTTAACCATTCATCTTTACCAACCCTTCCTTTATAGATGGAAAAGGCGATTGCAAAGGTATATACTTAACTGGTTATTTTGTTTTATTCTGTCTGACCAGCTCCTCAGTGGGAGATTTTGGTTTGGCCACTTCAAGTTTAGCTGCCGTGGATCCATCAGATGTCTCTCCTCGTGTTGTAGCCCCGGATGCTGATATGACTCTGGGTATGCTATGCATATATAACTTTTTCTGTTCAACAATCACCTAACAAGCTCTTCAGAGGTGGGAACTCGGCTTTACATTGCACCTGAAGTTCAATCTAGGAAGCGAGGACCAAGAAATCATAGCAAGGCGGATATGTATAGCCTCGGGGTATGTATCATATGGAACCAACAATCACCCTAAATGACTTTGCTATTGAAGGTTGTTTTCTTCGAGATGAACTACAAATTTTCTACAGCCTCGGAACGTATTGCCGTCCTTGAAGACCTAAGGAAGCAAAACATTTTTTTCCCTACTTCTTGGGAGCCACGTCGCTCGCGCCAACGAGAGAGTAAGTCTACCGACCCTGTCGTTTTTCTTTTTTGACGAGGATCGTGCTAGTTATTACTTGGTTATTACAGCATGAACCCGACGACAGACCCACGGCTGTAGAGCTCTCACAAAGCCCCTTGCTTCCTCCTAGACTGGAGGACGAATACTTTAATGGCGCTCTTAGAATGATGGGTGAGTAGAAGACATTGTTTAGGAGACTACGTCGCTCATATTCTTTGGATCCTAGCGAAACCAGATTCTCCGCATCATCAAGCCGTTCTCTCATCTTTATTTAACCAACCCCCAAGGCCTTCACGAGGATTCATTTATGATCTTGAAGCGGAGCCTCCTGAACATGCCGCATTGAACGATACTGTTTACGAACGCCTTGCGTCCATCTTCCGGCTCCATGGTGCCGTTGATATGGAACCACTGCTACTCATGCCTGTGATGGATCCCGAATCGGAGAAAAATCAAGCCACATTTATAGACCGACATGGAGATATACTGGCTTTGCCAAGCAATATTCTTGTTCCTTTTGCAAGGCTTGCCGCACGTAAAAATGTTAGGCGAATCAAGCGTTATCATATCACAAATATTTTTCGACCAAAGTAAGCGGAACTGTATCTGAACCGTACGAAAGCTCATTGTCACAGCGCGGTGGCGGGTCATCCCAAAGTACAGAAAGCTGCTGTATTCGATATTGTTACCCAAGACCTAGAATCTGGTCCAACTGCCTCATGTGCTGAGTTAATATCTGTTGCAAATGATTGTCTTAACAGTTTTCCAAATCTTGCACAACACTATGACATTCATATTTCTCACACGAAGAGTACGTTCCCTGATCTTTCGATACAGTACTTGTTGAAATTAAAACATGGGATACAGTTGTTGAAGTAGCTCTGAGTCGCATCCCCACTGGACTACGAAGCTCTGTAGCGGAAATTCTTAATCAGGCCAAATCAACACCCGCGGCAAAACGCTCGGCTCTTCTCAAAAAGGGGATATTACGCAGCAACGTAGATGAACTTGAGATTCTATCCGAGACCGAGTTATGTTTAGATGAAGAATCAGATATGCTAGCACGACTGGAAAGAGTGTCTCCTTCGTTGGTCGCGACCTTAGAGCCGGCAATGGATGAATTACGCAGTGCCCTACGACACGCTAAGGCGGCCGGTATCACTCGACCCATCTATTTCCACCCATTAATGTTGGGAAGTCATCATGATCATTTCAAGAATGGTGTCATTGTGGAGGTTGTCAGGGCCTCGAGGCGCATGGATGTACTTGCTGCTGGCGGAAGGTACGCTATCGCTTTATGCATTGTATCTCTCGCTGACCTTATATTGGTACAAGATATGATACCTTAATTGCACAATTTGCTCCTCCCAAGCAAAAGGGGGATTCTGTCTGTGCTTTTGGCCTCCAAATTGCTGTTGAAAAGATCACAATGGCTTTAGCCGCCTTTCAGAGCGCCTCTGTGAAGACTTTGGTCAAGGAAGAAGGTTCCTTTGGCTTTTGGAGCCCTCGAAGATGTGACGTCTATGTTGTTTCATACCATCCTGGTCACTTGATGGACCGATTGGATCTGGTATCTTATCTCTGGCAACATAATATCAGCGCTGATCTCATGTACGAGTCTGGATTGACGCTCTCAGAGCAAGAACATCGGGAGCTATGCATGCGCGAAGGGATACTGTATGTATACTAATCATTATACGAGAGTTATTAACACACGATGCTTTCAGATTTACTGTCTCTCCAAGGCCTCGAGGCGGGAGATCAGCCTTCAAGATCAAAAGCATGCTGAGAAGCATTGAAGATGTAGAACGTAACTTCAATTTTGCTGTCTCATTTTCTCAGTTCTGATTTAACATACCAGTATCTAAGCAAGAACTTGTTGGCTGGCTACAACACCAGATCTCCGAACAGAAACGAATAGACCTTTCGACCTCTGGTATTCCGAGTTTCCTTGACAATATTCCGGGTGCCACCCCAAACAAAGACATTCCTGTACCTTCTGATGTCCAAGTCTTGCTGCCCGTCGACATGAAGAAACAAAGAAAACAAGTCAAGCATATGTTTATCGATAGAGGCAGGTCAGATTTTTGATATCGTGTTCAGGAACTCATTCTATAATGTAGCGTTTGAAACCGGGATGCAATTAAAAGCCTCGGTCCAAAGCGGCATGCCCATATTAGCCGTTGACGTTGCACCAACAGTATTCGATGCGATGGCCAGAACATCTACGTGGATCACGGACGATGAAGCCTGGAAGGCCATTGAGTCGATGTTCCTCGCCCAACACTCTGCTTATGCACATCAAATCCGGGAGGCCGCGTCGAAGAGAAAAGCGGAAGGTCACCG
>JASFDB010000130.1:0-11877 GCA_036937035.1 Cystodermella granulosa | reverse complement strand
CCACTGAGTATGTTTCATCTCTTATTGCCCAATATAATAGAGTCTCATTCATTTTCTAGATCAAAATCACGAGGCTTCACTTTTGGCTCTTTCGGCTCCAAGGGACAGCCCAAGCCTCTTCACCCTATCAACGTTCACCGCGAGATGTTGCAAAGGCACGACTCTATGGACTCGTTTACCGATGTCTCCGTGTCCATCGCTGATGGCACCAACACTTTGAATGAGAAGGAGAAGTTCTCTCCTGATATCTCTTATGGTGCTATCTCCCTCGGTGACGTTGGTGGTGTTCTCGCCGACTGTAAATCTCTTCCTTACGCTCCTCCTTTATCTGGAGCGACATCCACCGCCAGCCTTTCACCCCCTCAACCTGCAGTAACTCGTCCAGACTCCCAAATCGAAATCTCATCTGTCAGGCGTGCATCAATAGGAGACGCACCTGACGCTATGCATATTCCGGAAACGGTTTTCGCGACTGTCAAACACTCCGACAACATCGTTTAAATGGCACGAATACCCATCGCCCTCTCGAATGTTTATTATTCTTTATACCTTGTTACCGGTTTGCGAATCATCACTGTAGCCCTAGCTTTTCTCTCATCTTACAATGTCTGGTAATACCTTTCGTGTTTCTATAGCAATTACCCCCCAAAGCCTACCCTTGTATCGTAGAGGTTACATGGATCAATAGATCATTTTACAACAGAACTGTTTTGACTGAGGCGGATTCAACTGATCTGAGTGGATGCAAGGAAGTCGAGGGGAGATGAACGCGAAAACTTTACCCAAAATTCTTGACTTCATCAGCCCAATATCTCGATACCAGGTTTTTAAGCTCAAACGTTTTAAACAGTAAGGATTGATGTAATAAAATATTGCAATAGATAGATGCTCTTTAATCGATACAAGTAATGAACCGCTGACTTTATGCTACACAAATGGCGATAGTTTTTGGACCCAGAAAATCGGAAGACATGTATGGAACTCTGACGGCAATCCGCACGCGGAGCCAGTAGTTTTGAGTCAAAAGATTGTGATGAAGGGCTGAAGTATTCACGGTCAGCATCAAGCACAAGTTTAGGCGGTGATTCCTTACTATACGGGAAGACGCTGTTGGAAACCAGCAACAAGCTTCTATGCAACTACACAATGCCACTCTGCACCACCCGCACTGGATCGTACTTCAAAATCGACTGGGAGCCCGATCTCATCAAGAGACGTGCATGAGCGTGAGGTTGAGAATAGTGAGGATGTTGAGGGAGTCGTGTTTTGCTGTAGCGCGAGCTCAAATGAGTCGAAAGTGTCCATGGTTGAAAAGGTTGTGGTCAAGTTGACTGTTACGGATACGCTAGTTTGGAGAGAAGAATCGAGAGTGAGGAAATTCACGAGACTTTGCATGAGACATCATGCTCAAATAATATTGTCATCCATTGAGCAGACAATGTTGGATCTATCCCATTGTCCTCAGTGGCAATAATGGTAAACCAAATTAGAATTTTGATTTGACTAAGCGGAGTTTTAATGCTTTAAGTCGTCGGACAATCGCGTGGCCGAGTGGGCTTGCAAGCATGTGGATGGCAACAAGATGCCACCAAAAAGAAGTATACATTATTGAGATGCGGTATGAGGGTAAATTTATGCATTGACAATGAGAGCATGACTCATGAGAACTTGAAGGATAATTATAGGCAGGAGGCAAAGCCGTTGGGCTGGCTGCGCTCGTGCTCGCGCCGGGGGTGCATTTTCTACAGTTGGCAGAATCTGAGTACAAAGATTGAATGGCGTCGCAGGCGCGTCTGATCAGTTATCATTATACCTCCAAATTCCGTGCTCAAACTTGTGGACTTTGGGAAACAATTCTGAGCACAAACCATTAAGAATCCCACGAGATGATGCTGAGGCACTCCGTGTCATAAGAGATTTTAAAATCTCCTCGAGTTTCGTACAAGGCAATATAAGATGTTTTCCCAACGGCTAATACAAGTCAACTTGTAATCACACATATTGTCCAATATAATACAGTGCGATTGCTAAATCTACAAAATCTCTTGGGAGTCGATGATTATTGCAAAAAACTTTGGCTACAAAAATTTATGGTGGAACTTATGTGAAAGCGATTGGTAGAATACGGGTATCTTTGATGAATACATGAGAAAAACCAGCGCGCGTATGGTCGCGAAAAACGGTGGATGAGTTCCAGAGTGCCAAATAAGAAAGTTTGAGGGGTCTGTCAAGCAGGGAACTATTATTTTCAAATTTGAAGGCCCAAGTTATAACTTACCGAAGATGCTCAACATCTCCTAGCGGTATATATATACGATAGTGGGAACAGTTGGAGGATCAAGCGACAACACAATAACCATTGAAGCCAACTCTCGAGTCAGCATCGACTAGTGGCTCTAAGCCATCTTCTGCGGAGTGTGCAGCAAAAGCCCTGCATTCCAATCCATCTGCTTGATCTAATTCTGGGATATCGAGGATCGCAAAAAGGTCCATAGTTGCATAAAAGTTGAACGTTGAACAGCTACTAGTAGTAGTAGTAGTAGGGTCGCAGACTTATGTCGAGGAGAAGATTATTACGAAAAGAGTGGGCGTTAAGAGTGAGCAACTGAGTAACATATGTTTTATTATAATGAATTATGTGCGATATATATCCCAAACGTTGTATAATGCAACGTGAGCAAAAAGTCAATCAACTATGCCTAACGGACAATGGAAATTATTCACAATTATGACCAAATAGTCATTGTTTAAGTCACTTACCATATTAGGTAGTAATTTGATCAACCGTCGTCCTTTTACAACTGCCTGCATAATTTGACCATATGCATGCCACAATATTGTTGCGGCACCTTGTCATCCCATATAGCCTTGTGCATTACTATAACACATACACTACTTTTTATTTCTTCTTTTTTACTACATGGTATCCCACCTGCTGCTGCTCTTGAAATTAGCCTGAGCAAGCCACTGAGCTCTCAGCAGTTTTTGACGAAAGTCGAAAAACCTAAATGGAATTTAGAGCGGGCGAATATTGGATGATTATAAGTATTTATCATACCATTGTGCCTTCAAATTGGTTTGCCATTGTTCAGTTTGTTCGAACACCGTCTGGTCGGTCACGTGTCAACTCAACCACAATGCCACAATGAACGAACGAAAATTGCATTGTTCTGCCCTTTAGTCCACTCCAATATCACAAACAAGATAATATGGCTCAACGAGCGCGAGGAACTCTACTCTCTCCTCCTCCATACTCTTCGTTCTACGTCAATCAGCATGCACGTTGAACTACCTGTCGTGTCCTTCATCTGCGCTTTACTTGTACTCGTCCCCCTTCCATGGCATTGGAAGACGGGCATGATTCCGACCATCTCAATATGCATTTGGATGTTTATATCAAACATTATTAATGGTGTCAATACTATAATATGGGCAGGAAACGTTCGTATAGTTGCGCCCGTCTGGTGTGATATTGGTAAGTTGTCAATGTTATATTTTAGCATTTTTTTTGATCTCATGCTTGTTACTAGCGACCAAGATTATGATTGGTTCAAATGTTGCGCTACCCGCCTCAATATTTTGCCTATGCATCCATCTTGAACGAGTGTCTTCCATTCGACCAATTCAAACCAGTTTACCTCACAAAAGACGAAGACAAATCTTTGATGCTCTTTTGTGCTTTGGATTTCCACTGCTTTACATGGCCTTGCGTAAGTATTTTAGGCTGTTTGATTCACTCCGTTGTTGATCTTTCTTGCAGATTATATCGTTCAAGGTCATCGCTTCGATATCGTTGAAGATTTCGGATGCAGAGCAGCCATCTACGTCTCAATAGAGGCGATTTTTTTAGTCTGGATACCTCCATTGTTCTTCTCTTGCGGTACCTGTTTATTCTCTGGTAAGATAGATCCATGCAGCTCGTTGTCATAGAGCGCTGATACCTAATCCCTCAGCCCTCGCCTTCCGCAACTTCTGGATTCGCCGTATCACATTTGCAAAGCATCTTTCCAGCTCAAACTCTGTGTTAACACCATCTCGTTATTTTCGTTTGATGGCCATGTCTGTCATCCAAATGTTTTGGGGTATAGGGATCACGGTGTTCAACATGTGGTTTACTCTTAAACCTGGTCTCCGTCCTTGGATCAGCTGGGCCAACGTTCATGTTGGCTTTTCCCGAATTGCACAATTTCCCTCGTTCTTCATTCCAACCCAAGATTTGCTGTTCACGTTCGTACTCTGGTGGGCTGTACCAATCTCGTCTCTTCTTTTTTTCGCGTTCTTTGCTTTTGGACAAGATGCTATGACAGAATATTGTGCATTTTTCCTATTGATTCAACGTTCACTTTGTCTCCCTAGTCGCTTCAAGATTTCTCGGTGAGTTCTGTTATAGTGCCTAATATCGATGCGCATCGATGCTTAACTTCAACTTAAATTAGGCCCCCTGGTGTTGATAAAAATTTCAAACCGCTGGAGTCATATAACAATTTACCCCGAGTCCCCCTTTTTAAGAAGGAAGAGTTGCGATTATCATCATCTCAATCCCTCAGTAGTTCGTCTTATATCCATTCAAGCCCTTCCATATGTCCTTCAGATTTTTTAACTCAATCATCTTCCAAATTTCGACCGATTGTTTAATTAAAGCCATAGGATACATAAACTATCCATGTTTTTTGACATTTCTTGTATGAATGTATGTACTAAGATAGAATATAAATCACAGACAAGTTTTCAATCACGGTTGTTCACATTCTGTCCTTCCCTTTGAAGCGAAGCTAGTTGCGGTTTTAAGTGTTGCTACTCGGTAATTGCAATTGATTTCGCTATCGTCTACTAAGTTAATATCTGCTTGGCGAGTATCAGTTTCCACTCTAGCCAATTGATCGTGACTGGAACGAATTCAAAGTTAACAATTTGATGATGGCACTGCAGATTCACTTGTACAGAATCAGAAGCCAAGGACCATTGAAATTCAATTGCCCACTGGGCCCTGAGATCATGATGGGATAATACATAGTAGGAATTACAAGGGACTACGGGTATTGAAATCCAGTTCACTACAAAATACAGATAGATGATGGTCCAGCCACTTTATTAGCGATTTGTATGCTCCTTGTATGAAAAATCTTCTACAATCGAGTCAGTTAGTGAGGTCTCCATCAAACAGGGGAAATCCATACATTGTACCAGCTGAAACTTTGTTGGAATGTAAGCGAAAATATAAAAGAGGGATTGATAGAGTCGAATTGATATCTAGACCTGTAAGTTAGTAAAGTTTAAGACAGTTCGGGCAGAGAACATACACGCATTAAGGTTGTAGCTATGCTACAACACAAAAACCTCCCACAGACGCTTCAAGACGCTCCTGATCAATCGGTGAAGAGTATTGCACTGGAGGTTTTGACCGTTGAGAGGCTATCAACTGCAGCATGACCTCTGGGTTGTCCATATTTACGAAGTTTTCGAGGGCCACAAATTGGTCCATGGTTAAAAGCACGATACACAGTATCTGAGAAGTGGGTAAGTCGAATATATATTTATTTATTTAGGGCTGTCCATAGCAGCCTTTAAAGGATCTCAGAACAATGGACATTTGCGACAAAGGTTATACTCATCCGAGTCATCAATGGTGGCTCGTCGAACAATGGCACACGTGACACTGTCACACAAATTGTTTTCTCGTCACAATGTGCAGTCTTTGTACTCCGCCCATTGTGGTTAATGAACTTGGTATTCGTTAAAGACTCGCCCAGAATGTCGTCCATCATTATCCACCTCTCCACGTCCACACATTCCTTACACCATGGCAGTTTCGCATGACCCTACTTATCCACTTTACTCAATCTTTTCTTTTCTTGGCTTCGTTCTGAGTGTGGTCCCATTGCCCTGGCATATGCAAGCTTGGAACTCGGGAACGTGCGCTTTTATGATATGGACAGCCGTAATGTGCATGATATACTTCGTAAACTCTCTGGTCTGGAGCGGAAATGTTATCAACCACGCCCCAGTTTGGTGTGATATTTGTGAGTGGAACCGATACCTTCTCGTTTGCACTTCCTCCTTACTATCATATATCGTTCCTAGCAACTAAACTGTTGGTAGGGGGAAGTGCGGGCATCCCCGCCTCCATCGTATGCATTAGCCGGCGCCTTTACTATCTGATTGGTGTTCAAACCGCATCTGTCTCTCGGGCTGACGTAGGTGGTTTCATATCACGTTGGCTAGCCTCCTTAACGTTTGTGTTATAGAAACGACGAATGATTTTAGGAGACCTATGTCTTGTCCTTGGGCTTCCGGTATTGGTAATGATATTGCGTGAGTTCAAGATATCTGTAGGTCGACTTAGTACTAATTCTCCCTCAAGATGTCATCGTTCAAGCACACCGCTTCGATATATACGAAGACGTTGGTTGCTACCCGGTTATCTACAACACACTTCCGGCATACTTTTTATACTTCATGTGGCCTGTACTGCTTGGTGCAGTTTCCTTTGTTTACTCCAGTATGTACCATTGGCAGACAATCCTTGAATTTATTAATGATTGTTTTAACAGGTCTCACACTACGTGCATTTTGGCTAAGACGGCTTCAGTTTACTCGACTTATGACGGCCAACTCATCGATGAGCATGAGCCGATACCTGAGACTCGTGATGTTGTCCGTCATCGATATCATGTTCACAATTCCCGCTGGTGTCTACACAATTTATATTGGAAATAAGAGTGCTGAATTAGCACCGTGGATTTCATGGCAGGATACCCATTTTAACTTTGCTCGTATTGGGGCTTACCCTTCCCTCCTGTGGCGGGTCATCCCTGGTGCTCGCATCGGCTTAGAGTTATCTCGCTGGCTCCCAGTTCTATGCGCATTCATCTTTTTTGCTCTTTTTGGTTTTGCCTCTGAGGCGATTAAAAACTACAAAATTTCATTTTGGTATGTTGCGAGATTATTAGGTTTGCATCGACCAGCCAAAGATCGTTCCAACCATGCATTGTCGGGGTAGGCTTCTTTATGCTATTCTTCTTTTTTTGATGATCTGACTTTGTCACTTTAGCTGGAGCAAAAGTCCCAAGCCGAGCAATCCCTCCGTCGGCTCTCTTCCTGTATACGTCCCAAAGACGACCACTACACCCTCGCCTTCACAAAAGAAAATGCGCCTCAACTCCCTCTCGTCCTCATTCGCCAACCTCGACGTTGAATTGGACACCTATTCCGAAATAGATATCGAGAAAACCGGTG
This sequence comes from Cystodermella granulosa, assembly GCA_036937035.1. NCBI lineage: Eukaryota > Fungi > Basidiomycota > Agaricomycetes > Agaricales > Squamanitaceae > Cystodermella > Cystodermella granulosa. The sequence goes on along the minus strand of JASFDB010000130.1, from coordinate 4,641 downwards.
GTCTCTCGCCAACGACCACTGCCTGCAGTTCACCTCCCGCCTACTCTCGCCCTCAACCCTCACATGTACCTATCGATGTCTCACCATTTGAGACAGACCGCGAAACGGAAATCAACGTCCCTTCTTCCTCTTCGGTACCCACCACGGTTCAGATAGAACCTCAGCTAGTTGCAGAGCCGAAACCAAAAGCCAGTCAATCATCTCTGCGTACCATGAACTCCGACGACCGAGTGTACATTTGTGACGGTCTCCGAGACCGAACGCCATCACCAGCACCGTTTGCTGATATGATACCACCATACCACCGACCTTTCACGCCTCCCAACGGACACTACCCAACTGCGCTCCCACATCCAGGCTCAAGAAGTCTGACGGATGTATTTCATGTGCTGATCCATAAATCACACTCGACTGATGCTCTCTAGAATGTCTTCCTGATTTCGTTCCATCGTATATATTTGCATGCCGCTGTGCCACATCGTCTATCGGACGTCATTTTTACAATGTTAAATTATCTCTTTGCTAGTCCTGTATTTGTAGAAGTATTTCACTCGCTTTGCCTACTTACCATCTCTTACGCTCCATAACGTGCATGTATCCTAGTTAGATCGTCACCCGCCTTGATCGGCGCAATATAACATTGTCTCCTCGCTCCTAGTTCGTTCCATGATATGAAATTATGAAGCTTCAAGTATGGCGTGAGGCGCTACCAGCGCAAGCATTTATCGAAGGACGAGTGAAGCCAATTTCTAACTTGGACTCGAAACCCTCTAAGTTGTGTGCTACGACAGCAAGTCGTCAAGAAAATCTTGCATATCTTCTTTCTCATCTTTTGGCTTGGGCTGTACTCCGTCAGGAAGAGGTAGCGCAGGAGCGTCCACGTATGTGTCTACTAAAACGATACAGTGTTGAATACTGCCTAGAGGCTGTAGACATACCTTGAGCCTGTTTGCGCTTGGTAACACCCGACGGCTTAGAGCGTAGCTTTTCTGCCTTTGCCCTGAAACGCGACTTGAGATCTAAGCATTATTAGTTAGCAGATTCATCATCACAAAATCATGTACGCACCCCAAGTCGCCTCCGCCGCAGCCTTTTCCCTACTGATAGCATCGAGCTGCTCATCCCACGCAATCTCCTTGACTTTTCCTTTTTTCGACGTGGATGCGGATAATGATCGATTGATGTGTGCAAGAGAGGTGTCAACGTCCTCTGGGTCGTCTTCGTCTATAACACCCGGTACTGACGGTACTTGTACATCCGAGATACGTTGCCTCTCCAAAAAGCTGGAGAGGTCAACTTCAGGCTCGACGATAGGTTCACCTTGGTGAATCGAAAGAGTGAGTGGTAGATTCTACGTTTGCAATGACCACCACGCACCATCCGAATCTAATTCAGGTTCGGGTTCTGCATATCGATCAGCGTTCGTTCCCAATTGGCGTCTCGAGTACTTTGCTGCCCGCTCTGCTGCTTCCTCTGCTGCTTCCTCTTCGTTAACTGGAGGACCCTCTCCTTCGAGAAGTAACCGTTTGTTAAATTCGGCAGGACGACCGAAACCGCGACCGCGGCCACGGGCGCGAAGGTATTTTCCTAAGCCACCTCTAGATTTTCCTCGGCCCCTTCCACGTGTTGGGGCCGAGGTTGGTGTGGACTCGGATGTTGTCTGCGAATTCATTGGGCCCTTTACTGTAACACGGTGGAACTGAATAGAGGTAATCTATTGATTTATACACAGCTTGCCAAACAACCGCCTACGGCCAGGTGCTAATTTCCGAGTCAAAGTACTGAGTGAATGTATTAGTATACTAAATACGTGCTACATTGTCAATGATATCCTACGTAATGCGACGGGAAAATCGTTGAAAATTAAAATATATGCACAGAAATAAGGTGTCCGATGTTATAATGGTTAAGTCCGTGTGATGCTGGTTGTTCCTCATAACGATAATGCCGATAGATAGATATGACAGCAGAATTAAAGAAAGTGGGGTCAATTTGCTGGCATGAATCCAGACGCTGACCAGATTGAACTGGATAGGGATGATACTTGCAAGGGAGAGACTGTTGGAGTCATTTAGTTGACAGAGGGCATGAATAATATATGGCGCCGAAGCACAGGTTGAACGTTGACGGCGAACACAACCTCGAGTTGTGATAAAAGGAGAGGAGTTGCAGTGAATGCAAATTTCATGACTGAAGATCTGAGGATGTCAGAAAGTCGTGTAAGGCAATCCTCAAGTGGCGCACCTCTGTTCACCCTACTAATCATGTAACAACGCAGAAACAGAAGATTCCTTGTCCATTTCTATCGAAATCTGAAAGATCCGCTGTTGAATCAGACGACTCGAACGCCGAAGAGTTCAAAGACGAAGACGAAGAGAGCCCAAACCATGAGGTAGTCGGGGCAGTGAAGGATATATCGTAGAGAGAGAAAGAGTCCATGTTGTTGATATGTTCGAATATATCAAACAAAAAAGAGAGAGAGCGAAAGAGAGCGTTTCCAACGCTTGAAAGACAGAAGAGGATAGAAAAGAGAAATTGGTCTGAGATGGTTCAACCTATATTTTTCAGGAAAGAAGCCTTTTATACATGTTTCGAAGGCACCAAGACCCACTAGCATCTATTGTGGGAACAATTGAACTTGCAAATCCTAATGTGAACATGATATACAGGACGACGACAATGTCTAATTGTCCTGGAAGGATCTAAACCAAGCTAAAATTGTCTCGTGAGTCATCGACATCAGCAGTGCGAAGATCACGAGCGGAGAGTCAAGATAGATCATTGGCAGCTTTGATACCAGTTTCCCGACGAAGCTGAGCTGGATGTTGAACTATCGTTGACCTTCGTGAAATCCGACAAGACATCCCATGAAAGAAGGGACCTGTTGATTCCTGGTGATTCCCGGATTGCCCGAAGTAGCACAAAAAGCAAGCAGTAAGAACCGAACAATGTTTAAGCAGAAAATGACGCCGGTGGTCATGGTTTTTAAAAGACAATGAAATGGCCAAGGTAACCGAAGTTATTTATAGTCACGCTCTTTGTGGCACTGCCAGTCGGCAGTGTTTTGATAAATAATTGAAGCTGAACATTAAACGTTATTCTGTAGATTACAGTACAATACTGGTGACTAGTTGGTATAGAAGAGAGACACATTATTATGTTATGGAAAAGAGATGGAAGAAAAAAATTGGAAGGAATGACTACCACGTAAGTGTGATCTATAGCTATATTATTCTTTGAGAGATTTATTTAATTTGGAATAGTATATTCTTGATTAGATTTCCAGCATCTTTGTAATGTTTCTATGAAGGGGGACTGAGGTTTATCTGAGTCAGCTATTATCGAATCGTGTATTTTGAGGCACACTTACACTGGAGGAACGGAAGTCTCTGGGCCTACAGGAAAAAAGTATTAGACAGTTGAAACCAACAATATGAACAGTTTTCATACCTGGATCAGCCGAAAGGGTGGGGAAACGAGCGGAACGGCACTAAGAAGCAATTTTAACCAATAATCATACAAAGAATTGCGAAACATACGGATGCCTCTATATCTTTCATAGTCTTTCCAGCAGGAAGTCTTGCAGGCTTGTTAAGAGTCTTAGGGACAGGGATGATGTCGGAGCAGTCTGTAAGTATGCGGCGATTTTGACCTAATGCAGCGAGTTTGGACATGGCCGCACGGAAGCGAGTCTGCATGAGATTCTGATTGTCTAGAGTGAATTTGTGAGAATAAAGTCGTGACAGGTTGACTGCAACACTCACTAACGAGTGATTGCCATTCACAAGCGGTTCTATATCATAGATTGTGACATTAGTAAGACTTTCAAGAAGCTTAAAATAAATTACCTCGGATCACGAGCCAACACAAAGTCAGACTGAAGACGAAATTCTCCAGGCAGAGGAGATTGAACTTCTCCGACTTGGAGGGCAGCTCCAGGAGTAATATTTCCTTTCAAAAGTGTCTGTAAAGCCGTCAGCTGTGAGATAATTGAAATTTTGTAATATCTACCTGGATGAAGAAATTTGTATCGAACTGGCTGGGAGTAGAATCAAAGGGCGACCCCTGAAAATATTCATCAGCGAGAATTTAAACATCTTCCCCTGCAGTGCCTTACATGGACAGAGGGATCGACGTGATCTTGAGCAGCGACACTGTGCGACGCGAGCAGGTCGACGATCTCGTTTGGACTGAACCCAGCGTCGCCAAACCGTGCAATGAGAGTTGAAGCGGAATCAGATGGTTCAGGAACCAAAAAATTGGGAGATGGTTGAGATGCATTAGCACGACCAGCCAAAAATTCAAGCCGAGGAGCGCCAGCGCAGTTTGAAACGCCTACAGCACCAGCAAATTGGATACTGACATAGAATCAAATCAGCATATGCAAGAAACATATGAGGGACTATAACTCACAAGTCTCCAAAAGAAACGTTGTGCTTCAGAGCGAATGGGCGCTGGTTTTCGATTATGTCATCGACACCAAGGTTTGCATCTGATCCCTGGATGTGAGTGATGAAACAATTGATGGCTTTAGAATACTCACGGAAAGTAGTTTCGACATCGGCATGGGCCATAATTGAGCCATCTGGAGTTTGTCAGCCCGAGTGCTATGAGCAAAATTTATAGATATATACCAGCACC
>JASFDB010000129.1:0-11880 GCA_036937035.1 Cystodermella granulosa | reverse complement strand
TTCTATGTACACAATCTTGAAATATAGATAGAAATTGAATATTGACAAAATATGATATAACAGCAGATAAAGCAGGTCTTCATATTTTTTGTAGTTGACATGGTATTGGCTGACACATGGAAGGATGAACCTTCTCCATATTGCCCACGTTTTCACCGCCACTTTTCTCCAATGCCTGCATACATGTGTCAAACACACTGGGCTGACGGCCGGTCTTGATTTGGAGTCAAACTGGTATGGGGCATCTGTTACGCCTTTGAAGACGACAAGCATCTAACCAGGCGTCAAAGAGACTAGTTTGTGTTTGTTTGAGTTTGGTTTGGAGGGCAAACCAAACAGTTTCAATGAGAGCGACAGTGAGCAAGGTTATCCCAATGAGAATTCTTGTAACTAGTACAAGTTTGTCTGTATGGACTTTAAGAACTAACTAAGGAACTGTCTAAAGAAAATGTCTGTATTTATACTATATCGAATAGAACGTTCCGGAGTGTTTAGTAAGAAGGGCGCAGCCTGATTGTTAAGCATTCTGCTGTGCGTGCAGTGTTTGAGTCAGCAATGAGGTAATGCGCAGTCTGCTTGGTGAGCAATGACTGTGCGCGTAGTCGGATTGGTGAGCAGTGACTCTGCGTGTAGTTGGCTGAGTCAAGAGCGCATGGGGGGCATGTGTTGAACACGTGGTGGGTGTAAGTGCAGCTTGATGTGAAGAGAAGTGAAGCGAATCATAACATTACCCCCCTGATAAGACTGATGTTCCACATCAATCTAATCTTATCTAGATGTCCTCTTCTGTGAAAGGAAATCCGTTGTTTTTGTCAAAGACAATGATGGGGCGGTTGCGTGTTCTGTGTTCTTCCAGGTATCGGATGTTCCAATACCCGCTCATGGCCGGCACAAAGTCTTGCATCCTCCTGGATGTCATGAAGCTCCGGTAGTTCATTTCATTTTTTTGTTTTTCTAGTAAATAAAATTGTTCAAGCGCGTGAAAGCTTTTCATTTGCTGTTTGAACTGCATATAGTAGTCGCCAAATGTGTTTCATCTGGCAATATTGATATAGCCCTTTAGGGTTATACGCTTGTGCTATAGAGTTTCTGAGTTGTCTGCATTGCAATCGTATCACAATTGTAAGACAGATATCTTGTTGCCGTCCCCTAAATCTATTATCTTTGGACCACTTGGTAAGTTTCATTTTTATATTTGTAGATCAACCATCGTATATATCTGACCTGTCTACGTTAGCTTGTAACCCTCCTGGGCTTTCCCGCAGTGACTTTTTACCATTTTCTTTTGACCTGATTCTCTTGTACGTCGTTACATTTTTCTGAGCTTTTGTATTCTAACTGTTGTGTTTCAGGATCGATGTCCTCAGCACAGCAAGCCCCCCTCCCAGAACCTACGTATCAGAAACATGCCTATTGGCATTCTGATTACAGTTTCTTTTTCTCCAATGCAGATTGGCTACCCCAACCCCCTGCTGATTATCGAAATCTCATGCAATACGATTGGACATACAAAGATCTATGCGAGCCTTGGTTTCTTGTCGATATTCACCCTTATCTTGCATTTTTGCCGAAAAACCCTCTAAATCTCATGATTGGACCCATCTTCGCCCATTTTAACCATACATATCACACTATCCCGATTGATACATTGACTACCAATGTTGGTGTTTGGTATATGCTAGAAGAGTCGGTGCTTCAGTCTTGGATTCGTATGGAAGGCGCCCTTTTTGATTTATGCAATTGACTTCAATCCGGGCTAAGGCCCATCCAATATTGTTACATTAATCACCTTCCCTCACCCATCAAATATGGGTATCGCAACAAGCATTGATCATATAATTTGGCGTGTCACATGGCCATCCTATCCCAAGACGTGTTTTTCACCATGGCTGCCATGGCTTCGTTCCTTCATCAGGAAATTGCAGAGTTTTTGATAAACCCAGATAGCTCTAATAAATACATGTCAATTTTATTAAAGAATAGAATCAAAAGTAGTTTATTGTAATAAATAATAAAAATTTCAGGAAGAGATCTATACTTAACAGAATGGGAACCAAATTAAAATGCTATGACGGTATTTTTTGTTCAAAATTCAAACGCCCTAGAAAACAATGGTTTTGGTGCGTAGGCTTACTTAATTGAGAGGTCTTAGTAATTATGTCGGCGTGTATTTACTCTTTGGTAGGTACTACTTTGTACTACATGTTAAAGTCATGGTAAAGTATTAGTAATCTTTACAATGGTATTGGAAAATTCATTGGTCGACACTTTGGTAGTTTTAACTGATACATTGGTAATTTTCATCAGGTATTGGAATTGCTTTGATTGATCTTTGGTAAAACTCCGTGTTTGTTTACACCATAAAAACTCACTACTGTCTCGCGAGAATTTGTAGCCTCACCCATTATTTCTGCATTGGTACTGTAAATTACAGTACCAATGGTATGTGGCTCGTCATTTATCTTAGGCAGGGTTGCGACCACAATGAGCAATATAAATGCAAGCTTCACCTGGCATTATTGTGTATCTATCACCTCCAAGTTCCTCTCTTTCCTTTCGCTCTCTCTCACCCAGAGTCACTCTTTTTTTTCTTAATCATACACAGGTAGGCTTTATATACTAATTTCATTGCATTTTATTGACTAAGGATTTTCGGATCGCAAAAGCTCTTGTTTTCTTGTGAAAGTAAGATGATTGATTTATTCCGTGTCATATGATCTATTAGCTGAATCTGGAAAGCACAGCCATGACCCAGGCTTTGTCCATCGGTGAACTGGAACAACTTCGGCAAATTATTTCTCTGATAGGACCCAATGACATACCATCTCGCACAGTCTCGGACTTGCCTCCAGCGTTGCAAGGATCTTGAGTGGGATTGGGGGCTGTTCAAGAATCACCATACGACGACACTTTTGGAGGCTCTCTTCTGAGCCAGCGACCAACCAATCCACCTACTTCTCAAGATACTCGCTCAATTTCTACCCCGGCTTCTCTTCTGAGCCAGCGACCAACCAATCCACCTACTTCTCGAGATACTTGCTCAATTTCTACCCCGGCTCAACCCTTTACAAACATAGAGTCTCATGTTCTCCCTGGCAATTTTTCTCGAGTAATTAGTGCGGAAAATCCAGAAATATCATCATGGACCCATGACCAAGACAATGCATTTGCTTCTCAGGCGCCTGCTGCTGTCACAATTTCTTCTCAGGCAACCTCTTTGTCTCCACACTTCCAAGGCCTTCGTAGCTTAGGCAGCGGCATTGCCAGTCAAATCAACAGGCAACAATTAGCCTCATCTGCCTCCTGCGCCATAGCCAGCGGTCCGTCCAATCGTGGTCGGGGTCTTCCTGCCAGGAGAGGGCGACGTAGCCGTGCTGTTGCAGCACCTTTTCTGCCGCAAATAGCAGAAGTTCCCACCATCTCGAGCTGTTTCTCCTTGAGTACTTCGAACAACCACCTCATACGGATAATGGTGAAAGTCTACCCTCCAAAAGTCAGTAACAGCATACTTAGATAATTAATTGATGTTCTAAAATCCTATGCCAGGAATCCCCCAATAGTGATGTCCTATATTACCGATTCTATAGGGACTCGTTCAACGCGATACTCGAGGAGTTTTACCTCAAGTACACCTACAACATTTCTCCAAATGCGACTGTTGCCAGTGTCATCGAGAAGGTCGTTGAGGATATGACGAGGTGTCCCCTTCTATATTCTTTCAGCCAGGGGTCTCTGTTTGGGCGTGGACTATCTAACCATGAGTCCCTACCTCTACGCTTACTGGGATTTGTTAATCAAGGTCGGCCTAGACCCAGTGATGGCCAGATATGCTTTATAAGGATGCCAATCAGCGGACTAACCATCAGCGGAGTAGCCGGAGACAGGAAACGTTTTGCTATACCTTCACTTTCGATCGAAAATAATTGTTTTGTCATTTACTTCAGTAAGTTTATTCTCAAAAAATACCAACAAAATCAATGGCTAATTGATCAAACCAGTCGTTGCCAGTCACCCCCTTTGCGGTCTGCTTCCAACTCAACAAACACCAGAGACACCTGTTCGTCGCCACACGTGTATTTCCAACAGAATATACAGGCAATTAGATTTTGATAGCTTGGGACATTTTCGCTCCGAATCGGAGGAATCCTGTACATCCTGTGGAGAAAGAGAGATTGAGAACAATGAAATGCAAGTGAGCGACGACGACCACAACAGCGACAACAGCGACGACGAACTGGTAAATATTTTCCACTTCACTCAATGAGGTTTTCTAATCATTCATTCCACAGCCTCTTTCTGTGACACAAGGGATGCAACCATCTCCTGCTTCGTTACCGACGGTATCGTCCACTGCATCTGCGCCTGACTCCTCACAATATCTCCTGTCGACCAGCCTCTGGGAACAGGCTTGGACGCCACCTGATGCGGAAGATATAGGCACTTCCGTGATAGAAAACTTAGCCGATAGTGTCTTCCAACTTGCTACTCATAGACATTCAGGGCCTCCCCTTAGACTAGAGATTTGTGCAAAGGATATGGACGGCCTTGTCGATACATTAATTGACAAATTGACGAATGCTATTGAAAACAAAGATTTCTCGTCAATTTTATCCCCAAATCGGGAATTCATTGTGTGAGCACTTTACAGAATGTGAGATTTGTTGAACATTGACATATTGTCATTTAGATCCCAATCACATCGTTCAGGGGCAGAAAGTATCAGATCTTTAGGTGATGGGATTGAAAGAGAGGTCTTTTTCACAGCGCTAAAGAGGTTCACGGATAAGGTCTTGCAATTTTTTATTAAACGTGAAGGCGAATATGCGAGCATTGCTGTGACTCATTTGCTGGCAACTGCACGCTTTGTGTCCAAGAAGCGTCTCACTGATCTCGCTGTCCTCGGTGCTATCACGAGCCTTTGCATAATCCATCAAATCCCAGCTCTTCCCTTTTCTCCACTCTTCCTTCATTTTCTTGTACATGGATGTGACATTAATTCGATTCAACAGGATTTTCTGTATGAATGGGCTCCCAGTCTAGCACAGCTCATTCGCAACTGGATTGACATGGGACCAGAGGGAGATCTCGCCCCTTTCCAGGAGCACTTCGCCATCTTCCATGATATACAGGTGAGTATTTTCTGTTTCCATATATGTGAAGGTGATATTGATAAATATCTTTTTGCACTTAGGTGGCTTCTCTATGTGATTGAGATGAAGCAAGCCATAAAGCCTGGGCTGTCAAAATGTTGTACAAGGCCATAATAGGTCCTTATCCTGCTAATCATCCAGAGATCCAGGCGTTTTTGCAAGGATTTACTTTGCAATGCAAAAATGGCTTTGAATTCCCCCGGGTCAAAGGTTTCTGGTTAGTGTCATATACAAAGGTTGATATATAGTTGTTACAGGTGGCAAAATCTTTTATAGGTGGTTCTGAGTCCTTCTTTAGCCTTATGTGGGCTTCACAAGTCAATTCTTTCGACGATATCAAATCCTATCTTCATATCAGGCAACCGATTTGAGCTCTCATCAACCAAGCATTTTTGTCTGTGCCAGAATTTAATCTGCTCGAAGATGCCGTTTCTTTTGGCCAAAACAATTTCTTTCAGGACACTATCAAACAATTTTTGAAAGGCCAAGGACTCCTGTGCCCCACCCTCTTCAAAGAAATCAAAGGACATTTCAACTCTGTCATAGACTTGTCCAAGGTCAACGAACCAAGCTTTCACTCCCGGATGTTGTGCTGGGCTGCGACTGGCACTCCTACAATTAATTTCCATAGTGGTTCTATTATGGTAAACAACACAGTTCTCCTATTTCACGGATATCAACTAACTATCTTGCCATATTTAGATACAGCTTGTAGGTGATGACGACACCAGCTATGCTGTTCATAACACCAGAGAAGCAATGTTGCGTGCAGGTAAAATTTCCTTCAAGACTTGTTTCAAGCAAGTCAGGTTACCAGCATCCACGTTCGCCGAAATAGCTGCCAAATCTTATTCTCCCGAGATTGAGCCCGCGTCTTTTTCTCACGCTGTGGACCATTGGCTTCTCTGCGAGATTCTCAATGGCATCGGCGACCACTCAATGCTATAATGGACCTTTAGTTTCGGGACTAGTCATTTGTCATTTGCAGTTCCTTTTAACATTCTTTATTGTTTTACAAGTCCGGTCGCACCTCCACTTCTCACATCAATCCTTCCATTCCCCCCAGTATTGGTGGACATTATATTACCTTTGTCACACCGTTTAAAACGTTTTAATACATGTTTCGTTGGTCATTGCAAAGTTGTTCATTGCAAAATAAGTAACAGACAAAAGTAAGCTGAAAGAACATATATAATCAAGTTTTGTCCGCTTCCATGTCAACGAACATGTTGTTAGGTTTGAGATCAATATTAAACATGTCATTAGGTTCAAGACGCTTTGGCAACCGTTCTTTTAACGCCTTGATAATATGTTTCCACTCATCTGTAAGCTGCGGTTCTCCGAAAAGGCAATTCCACGCTGGGAGTAGAAAACCACCATAGATGTGGTGTATTTGTGAAGTCTGATTCATCCGTTGAATAACAAGGGCGACGGCGTCGTGTTGCATCTTCTCCAGGTTTCAAGAAGTTACTGCCATTTCAGAGGCGTGTAAAGCCCATTTGCGAAGAGGAAGACGTTTGGTCTCGACAAAGTAAGCAAGTATCGGATAAGAACCAAGGTTATTGGAGCACAAACATAGAGAGAGTGTGTCCTTAGAAGCTCTGAGGACTTTGATATCTGAGGAGCTGATAGTCCCCAAAAATTGTGCTTTGCCTTCTGACAGGACTTCTGTACCCAGCCTCTCAGAGATGATGTAAATGATGGTATAGATCAACACCCATAGATAAGACTCTACATCATCGATCTGAGTATGAATGATCTTGGCCTCTGATTGCGCCCATTGCATCAAGATATGACGTGACATAAATTCTTTTGTGCCCTACGATGCCATTTTAATGACAATATTTAAAAAGAGCAAAAACTCAACGTACTGATAGATGCAAACAGAAAGCAAATTCTTCACTGTCTCCCCACTTCTTTGCGTGGTCTCCATCAATGAGTATTCCGGTCTGTAATTTTTTGGAGTAGTGCTGTTGGACCGCTTCCTGTAACTTGTCCGTTGCATAATGCATAGCTTGTCTCGTTTCTTGTTTTTTGGATGCTTCAGTAATAGTTTCTTTGTATATCAACATAGCTTCAGACTCGAAAGAATGCTGAATAGCCTAAGGAGTACCAAGTAAAAGAATGTTGTCAATGCTAACGTCACGATGGAGGTATTTTGCTTTGCACAACAAGGCATAATGACCTGCAGAAACAATGAGAAACAATCTTGTTAAACCAATCGCGGCCAAAAAAAAAATACGCACCACATAACGCATCTATTATTGCTTGTAGTAATTTACGGGGCCCTGCACTCCGCTTGAGTGAAGAACCATCTGTGGCAATTATGATGCCCCATCTCATACACGCCTTCAAAGACGTTTCCTCTTTGCGGAACTGATTGCTGTGGGTTTCATGGTCATGACATAGGAGCTGAGCAAAGCTGTCCACTTCAAATTCGCCGTATATATCGATTAAACCCAAGTGGCCTTTGACCGACCTAAATATATTGATCTCCTTGTATTGCTCGGTGTAAGCAGACGCATATTTGATTATCAATTGCTCTGGGGGAGGGTGTGGTTTCCGTGCCCAATTGACAGGAGGAGTATGGATCAGCGTATGTTTTTCCACCTTTGCAGTGTAGGCCGTCAATCCGTTTACTTTTTTTTGTCGAATTTTGACGCCTTCGACGAGTTTTAAACAATAAACTTCGGTGGCCCTCCCTGCAACGCAGTCCCTTCGACAAATTTGTTTCTCCTTTTGGTAAACCCCTAAACTTGGGAGAAGAAAGTATGATTTCCATCTACCGGGGTCAAACCCAGCTTCTTTTCCGACCTTCAGCATGGCAACAGAGCAAAATAAGCGTAGAAAAGGCTGCAATGCCCTTTTTTTAGTCAAGAGGGTCCCATTTTTGATATTGAATTTCAAGGAGTATGGGCTAGAATGAGTGATGCCAGAGCAATGGAAGAAAGCAATGGCGCATTCGGCTTTCACATATTGATAGAGCACACCAACAACAAATTGCTGAGATGGATCAGAACTAAAGCATCCTCTGGCATATGTGGCACCTTGCTTGTAAAGCTTGGCCCATTCAGAACCCACTTCTGAAAAGAGGAGAGCGTCGTCCCAACCAAGTGCTAAACGAAGCGATTTTTTTTTAGGTTGAAAAAAAGGTTTGTACTGTTGGTTGTCATGGGAAGAAGGTATTTGCTGGTGGGTTATGGAGACCGCGACACCATCAGGCTTCAGGTTGTTTTGGTCGAATGTAGGGATTTCGAGTCCGTATTGTATGAATTGTACAAAGAGGTAAGGATAGTCTGCGAGAATTGGTCCTTTCTCCATGCGTGCGGAAAAAACTTTGCTAAATAGGTGTATAATAAGGTCCAGGAATGTGTAAAAGATGTCGTAATAAGTCTCTTCCTTCCTCTGGGGCCGCTGTTTGTTTAAATAAAGCTTTTGGCAATGAAGCTTAAGAAGTTGGTAAATTCTGTTGCAAATATACGTGAGGTCTTCAGAGTTGGGCTCTGAGAGAAACACATTGGATCCCTTCGCCTTCAAGTGTTTGATGATATTGGGGCAGCAGACACAGATGTCGAAGAGTTCTGCTGCCATCACGTTTTTCATATCTATCTGATCGATATGTTCATCTTGATCTTCGTTGGATATCTTGGACGACTGGGACGAAGATGCATATCCGGCGCGTCGACGCCTCAGATGATTGTTATAAGGTGTAAAGAGCGATGACGTGGATTTGAGGGGCGTTGAATGAAATCGTGCTGTTCGGATAAAACCAATTGAGGTTCTGGTCGGGACTGTGACGCGACTCCGTAAATGAAGCTTGTAAGGATGTTCCATGAAATTTGAGGGGTCACTGAATTTGAGAATGGGAGGGAGAACCGCAACTGAATTAATAAGCTAGGTTTTTTGGACTGATTGTAGACTTAGTTCATGTGTGCCACGTGCACGTGATCTATTTCATATATCTAATTCATGTCTACGGTACCCAACTTCTTGCAGGACTTTTGACGCACAGCTGCCCGCTCCTCTTCTGTTGCTGTGTGATAATTGACCATCTTCTTTATTTTGGATGATGAAAGCAATTTTTGGGTCAGATTCACAGCTGCCCGTTCGTCTTCCGAAGAGGAATTAGTATCTGGCTCCCTTGCTAACGTGGCATACTGCCCTCTGAAGAAGAACCGGGCACCTTGATATGTTTGGTAAGCAAGATATTCTTGCGTGCCTTTAGCTTTGGGCAGATCGTTAGATATTCAAAACATGATTGATAGAGGGGGCCCTTACAAGGGGGGTTGCCTTGCCAGGGCTTCGAAACAACTTCTGTCCACCATTTGAAAAGCAGATACTTGTGGTAGTAGGTGGTGGGAGACCAGCCAAATTGGGCACAAGCTTGATTGCTGTCGAAACTGAAACCGTTAACAATGAGGGGCGTTGTTGGACTTTGTTTTATTTTTGTGTTAAAGCCAAGTAAGCGCAACACCTCATCCATGGCCATATAATTTGAAACCATCTGCCACAACAGCAGTTTCTCGACAAAGGTGGCCCTTGTTTGTAGGTCCGCATTGATGGATAAGTGGTTGAGAGCGCTTTCAAAGGAGGTAGTCTTTTGCTGAACGGGTGGCATGGTGGTAAGCATATGCTTGTCAATAGAGCTTGCTAGAAAGGCGTTATTCTCGACGGAGGTAGTGGTGACATGAGGTATATGGTACACATAGTGAGGTAGATTGGGTAAATGAGAATCGCTCAAGATTTGATTGAAGTTTGAAGGCATAATTCTGGGTAGCGGTGAATGGGATACATTTGTTAAGTGGCCCTCTACCATCATTTCAAAAGGTTGATTGCCTTGGTTGTCACTGAAAGGCTGTGGGCGGCCAAAGTTACAGTGATCAGCAGGAGTGAAAGGCTGCGAGTCAACAAAGGGACTGGAGTGTTCACTAGATCTGATGTTACTGGGGGAAGGACTAAAAGATGGGCTGGAGTTTGATGGAGACGTGCTGTTTTGTCTGGTGAAGATTCCAATCGGGGATAGTGACGAACTGTCGTGTTCGTTTGAAACTGTACTGCAGAGTGTCAGCTCCTTCACAATAAATATTAAAAAAAAATGAGTTTTGAGATTGAGGCCAAAGGGCTGCCAGTTCCGCAGGAATGCACGAGCAGTAGTCCCGAGGTCCTCCGACTGTGCCACCAGTACCTCCAAGCCATCATCGTTGAAGTCTAGCCCTGGCGCCTCTAGTCCATGGTTGAAATTCATAAAATCTCCTAGACGGCGGAATCCATAAATAGGATTTTCAATGTCGTCGCCAAACATCGGTTCTCTCGTCATTGCTAGCTTGACGTTGTCTGGGTTGAATCGAAATTTTCCAGTGAATATGTTCTCGAGAAACTCGGGCATCAATTTTGTTCCTTTGTCCAGCTCCAGCTCCCATCTACTCCTTATGGTAGACACCAATGTTGTTGTTCAAATGGAATTGACGCCTTGACGATCGGCAAGATATTGACTTGGCATGGGTATTTTGCAGTAGGTGATGGAACATAAGGTAGACGAGGATTTCCCAATAGCGGTGCAGGAGATGTATTGTGACATAAAAAGATTTGAAATATGGATCTCAACCGTGCGCCAACGGGGAGAAACGTTGACAAGGCTGGTGAGTTTATTTACATATATTTACGCAAATAAAATGCGATCATGTTGTGGTTATGCAAGCAAAATATATTTAAATAATGTAAAGTACAAATACTTGAGGTGTGAAAAATTTGTTTGCAATTCTATGTCAGTTTCCATACCACTATATGTGATAGTTGTAGATATGCACATACAAATGTGATGACAAAGATACGAGATACAAGAAAGAAGAAAGTCAAGTATCCGCGCTAAATAGCACAAAGACAAAAGTCACCAATGGGATGGCTGGACCACGGTGAACATCCGATCTTTCAAAGGATGTAGTAGATCCATCGCCTCAGTTAATGAGAAGTCCAGTGATGCGTCGTAGTCCTGGATCTTCGCATTGTAATCCTCGTTACCAACCGGTGTGCAAGGCCAGATGGAAGATGCAGGAGAGTCGGATATTGAATAACTAAATGAAGGTGTATCGGGCGTACTAGTACCCCATGAAACGCTGCTGGGAGATGAGTTCGGCATGTTGTAGAGTGTGGTGGCGGGTAATGAATGACACTGCTGTTGCTGACCAAATTTTGAAATCGGACTCATGGTGAAGTTGGGTTCTAGCATTGGCGTGGCAGAAGTCGAGGCCATTGCTTCATGATTTGAGATAGATAGAGAGTTGGGTTCTGGCACTGGCGTCGCAGAAGTCAAGGCCATTGCTTCGCAGTTTGAGACCATAGATAGAGGGTAATTAGGAAACGAATCTTTCGATTCGCGAAAGTCCCATTTGACGGCAGTTTCGAAGTTGGCAAGGATTACATTGTTGATAGTAAGCTCCCACCCCAAGAAATTACACATATCTCGCTCCATCTGATTGAGCTTGCGCAGAGTGAACATATCCTGTGCGACAACAATCCAAGACTTATTTGAGTAATTATTGTCGCAGATGACCTTGGACGCAATCATGAGCGCAGAGATGAATAGACGGTGACCAGATGATCCTCTTGCAGTTGGAAATCGAGCTTTTAGTCGCTGAAGTAATATCAACGCGGCGAAGGTAACAGATTGGTGGACTTTAGTGTGATGGAGTGTGTATGCGATGAAGTGCAGAAGTTTCTGGTGTGAGTTGTT
>JASFDB010000127.1:0-11932 GCA_036937035.1 Cystodermella granulosa | reverse complement strand
AATTGTCGTTATAGGTATCGACAATGTCTTCTATTATTTGGTCTGGGAGCCTCAAAAGGATGGACGTTTCGTCTTATCGTGCTGGGATTGTTGCGTCTCTTTTTTCTGAACCTTTCACACTCGACTCCATCTGTTCATCTCTCGTATTAAATATGCCTCCTAAGTCTGCTACTCCGAGGTCTGTTTACTATCTTCTAAGCATCTAGTTGACTTACCCTTGTAAGAAAAACTGTGCCTTTACAGAAAACTCCTATTAAGGCTGGCAACAAGAGGAAAGCCATCGATGTGCCGGCGACTTTTTCTGACGTGTACGTATGCTGTTCAACAGCTTATTTTTTTATTTTGTGTCCTATTTTCTGAATTTTTGTTTTAAGAGAAATAATAGAAGATGCTGTCCCTGCGCAGAGTCGTGAAGACAAGAGGACAAGGACCAGTTCTTCTTCAATGCCAGACCCTGGCAGTCCGGAGTATGACGATCTCCCTCCTATCACTACTTCTGCGGCATCGATCTTGTGAGTTGCTTTTTGTTGATGTTTTATATTTTTGTTGATTTTTTTGTAGGGATGTTCTTGACCAGGCTTATCTTTCTTCTTTGCGTGGTACCATTCCCTTCGCCTTTGGGACAATTGCGTAAGTCTATTCGTGTTTTATCTTTATTTTTCGAAACGTTTTATTTTTCTTTTCTCATTGTTCTCGCTATTGTCTCCTTTAGCGCTAGACAGTCTGTCAGTCGTCCACGTGTCGATGAGTCCGATCCTAAAGTTCTCCCTCTTGCGAGTGCTTATTCGTCTTCGTAAGTTGATTTATTGTAAATCTTTGTTAGGTTATTCACAGTATTTTCTATTATTTTCTTTCTTTCAGTGACGAGCTCCCCCCAAACGTACATCCGGGAAACTCTACTACGTTGGTTGATGGCTCATTCTCTCTACCTTTGAATACTGATCAAATGCATTCAGCTCTAAGAAACCTGTGCAGGCGGTTGACAAGGATGGACGTCACTCTTCTGTAGTTGGCGTTTCTGATTCTTCGCCTAAGATTACAAGGTTTGCATTCCTTTCTTTTGTGTTTCGTTGATGACGGATTTTTTTATCTCTTAAAGAGTCCGAAAGCGGACTGAGCGTGGTGAAATTATGGATGCGGAAAAGAGGTAATTCACGTCTGAATTTCATGTTTAGTATTAATCATGATTGTCAGTAAAAGGACGTGCCCCCGCAAGGATGCTCCTGTTGCTGCTGTTCCGACCAGGATCAATGATCACGACGCACTTTCTGATAACAGGTAATGTCATATGCTTAACTCCTCACGGTTGTTCATTTTATTCCGACTTTAGTTCTCGTCCCCCCCGTCAAAAACAAGTTTCTTTTCAGGTTGCATCTTGCAGCGAACCTGTTGGCGTGTCCGATTCGCCCCTCAACAATGCTGTTCCCGTAGCATCTATGGGAAAGGTCAAAGCAGATTCCGTTGCTGTTTCGAAGCAGATGTCGCGGTCGAAAGCGGTTGCTGTTGCGGACGTGTCTCCTGAACATCGCGTCTTTGAATCCATGGGCTCATCTGTCCTTGATTTAATGGACATAGATACGACTCCAGTCGCAGCTTCTCCAAAATCTTCAATGCCTTATACTCCTCCTTTGGTTAGCTCCTCCAAAGAAGACCCGTTCGATGTTGAGACCCTTGAACGCACTTCCCGGCCTGAATACGATTTGAAGTCCGATACTCGTGTTGCTGTGGACGATGAGAGTAGGCTAATGCCATCCGCGTTGTCTTGTCACGATGCCCTCAGCGTCTCTCCTTTGTCTGGTAAAGGTAAAGTCGAGCGGGTTGAGAAAAGTCTTGTTAAGTTGGGACCTGGCGATGACGAGTCGGACGGTGAAGATTAGTGAGTACGCTATTGCCTACATCCTACTCCAGTGTTGACACATTTCTAGCTTTAAGAATTTTGAAGAACCTTCCGCTGCATTTTCGGACAGCCTGTCCGCTGAAGCTGTTGACGATGAGCAAGACTCCCCTGAGTCTCCTTGCCCTGTTGCTGATGAATACAAGTCTGAGGGTGTGTCGGGTGGTGATTCCGGTGATGTTGCGGAAGATCCATTGTCTGTAATGTTGCTCTCTGCACAGGATGAGTACCTCAAGCCTCTTTATGTCAACCTACCAGTTATTCCGTGATTCAATTCCTGCTTCTGTTGCACTTAAAACAAACACTTACCAAGTTTTTAGTTTGTACTGTACGATCAATCCTTGGGGCGTTGATGGGCATGCAATTCGCTGCGCACGTCTTAATTTCTCCACTTTCTTGCCTAAAATATCGCGTGACGTCGCAATGTAAGTTTAAGTTTGTCTCTATATGTTGTTCATCCTTATGATTTAAATTTTTTTATTCCTAGAAACGTTATTTCAGGACTTCAATTCACAAATTATGATTTGTATGCAAATTTGGCTCGTATGCCTCTCGGGTCAGTTATTGCGGATAACAATCGTTTGAAGATTGCTGGAAGTCTTCGCCCTGCTGTGCTTACAATGCAGGGTGCCGTCCTCGAGTGTCACCTCTATTCGCCAGCCACCACCGGGCCTACCGGTGCTCAGGAGCCTGTTCACCTGATAACCATAGCGCCCGATGAACAGGAGAACAGACGAATGGTTTCGCACATTGGCTATCTTCTTGACTTCCGCGCTATCAATGGTATGGTGGGTCCGAACGGCATATCTTTCTTAACGAGGCGCAAAGGACGTGATTTTGCGAGTAAGTTTTATCTCTTTGTTTTCGTGCTTATATATATATATGTATGCCTTTACAGCTCCTGCTAAAGAATTGCAAACTCCTCCTCGTGGTCGGAGCATGTATTCCTCGGTCACCAGTCCATTAGCTACTGGGACTTCGCGGCGCAGGGCTTACTATCCGTTGAATTTAGGGTACGTCGACAAAGGTATGCTTTATCTCTACACTAATGGTATCTATTTACTTGATATATTGTAGTTCTTATATACGATGGTAGGGGTAATATCAGCACCTCTCATCCTGCACCTTTCCGTTTCACAGACGACGATTTTTGTGATCTCTCAACTTTGCCTTTGTTTCGGGGTGGTAATCGCAACCTTCCCGACAACGCTCTCGTCACGGTTGGTTTCAGTATAAATAAATATCTCCTGGGATCTGGAACCCCAGGAGTGTCCACTAACATTTTGTTTGTAATTCTACATGGTCTTGTCAAATGATGTGTCGCATATCTTGTTACTCTTATATTTTTTTTTTTTTTCTTGTGTATTGAAAGCAAATTTTGCATGCTGTCTCCTCCTTTTTGTATTTCTTTTCTTGTGATCTTGTATCTTCTGCTTTTATCTGTGTTTACGTATTGTGTACATACTTATCAATAAAATTTTGCTGGTCAAATTTCTGTGTGAACTTGCAATGGTGTTCTTTTTGCATCATGTGCTAATATGCTGATTATTGTGCCTGTTACGGTCGTTGGAACGTGGCTGATATTTATTGCGATTTCGAAGTCGGGGAGTGGATCACTTTCGGAATGAACAACCGTTGATCGCGGTATCGACATGGAGCATCTTTGCCTTTGATTGTTGATCATTGATCAAGGTACTTACAATAGTTGACTCGTTGTACTGTAATTAACGTCAACCATGACTTGATCAGCGTTGAAAAGTTGCTATACATGGTATATCGTTCCCGTATTGAGATGTGGATATGATGCTGTTTGTGTGTATTGAATTATACGCGTATATATACAATATGAACTATCCTGGTTTGTGCAGCAACGACGATTTGCAAATTCACATCCTCGAATATGTTGTGTGTGGTTCGTTTTTATCGTCAGTTATTACCTCTCTTTATTCTGTTATTCTTTATTCTTGCCTTGCTCTCAATCTCATATGCCGACCATGTCGGTACAAACCAATACGCTCCATTTAGGAGTAATTTAAATGCCCTCTGGGGTGATGTTGTGAATGTAATATGCAAAGAACATTTTTGCGGAGTGTTGAAGGGTAATACATGTGTCGGTGAAGCATATAATTTCGAAAGTATCTCAAGCGAATTTCTCAATATGCACGGATCGACGACCCTGACTGACAGCGTGCCGTCAATTCTTGCCAACGATGGTGGATGCCCAGCTCTTGACAACGTATCTAGTATCAAGTTTTATGTAAAGACTGTGAATACTTCAACATCGAGAACTGAAAACAGGTCGTACGAACCTTTTCGATCCGCTTATTTGATATATCTACAAATTTGCATGTTATCCGCTGAACTTCGAACGTGTAGATGGGACAGTGCAGCATTAAAATGTAAGAGATTACGCTTAATGGAACTGCGTACGCTATACTCTCGACATGATTTTTGTGTCCTTTTCGATTCGATATTTGTCAGATCTAGGTTCACGTATGGTTTGTCAGTGTCAGATAACAAGTTGAGACCGCTGACATGCCTCGTATTGCGGGACCTCTATCTTAACTGTGTCTCTATGCCATCCATGTCAAATCTTCAGTTGTGGGATTTTGAAACATACAATATGGCTTCGATGCTTCTGTTGATGTGTACTGGGAGGAAAAGTTCATACTCCAAGGCCTTTGTATCCAACCGTGACAGAAAGCAGTGGTTCAGGTTACTTATACGTGCGTGCAAATTGACTCGCGCTCATAAATGCATAGCAGAGCCGGTCCCCAGTGAAATACGTCACGTTGGCGGACATGCCCATCATTTATTCAATGTTGATGATATTCTTCCGTTTGTTGTATGTAAGGTCGATGAAGGGGAGTTCGATGGCAAGGTACTGAGATATGTCGATCATGTCAGTGAAGTTAATTTGACCGATTTTTCGACTAAATCATATGTTCATGCACAGGTGCCGCTAGAGCAAATCCTGGATCGGATACCTAAGGCGGCCATTTTGAAAATAGCTAAAATGCACAGTGTTAAAAAGTTACCTCAAGGTGGAAAGGCTTCTAAGGATGTACTTACTAAATATATGTATGGCCATACATGCCATCTCTGTGGATCACTCTACAGCGTCTTCATACTTGACTTGTCTCGTGCTGAGAAAAGAAATGCTATTAAACGCGATGCCTCTAAGAAAACAAAACCTGAATTAGTTTATGACTCTGTTCTATCTCCGGAAGATGCTAAATTCCTCCAATCCAACAATCGTGCTTTTGGGGGTGATTTTCCGCCTGCTCCTCTTGATGAAAAGCTTACTCGAACTATTATTCGCGATTCATGTCAACGAATGCTTCCAGTAAACATTGAAGAAGCGGGATGTGCAGTTTGTGGGGAGTTATCCTTGAAATCGAGTATGTGTCGTTTGAAGTCCGTCAAGAACCTGCTTTCGGTTTTGTGCGCATCTGGGGTGACAAGAATGGAGAGAGACAGTAGTACCCGTGCTATCAAAGAATTCAAAGGACCTGTTCTTGATTACTCCTGTGATATGGTTTGTGAGAATTGTAGAATCTGTCTTCGAAAAAATAAAGTACCCAGGCTCACGCTGGCCAATGGTTTATGGCTCGGAGAAGTTCCACCTGTATTGAAAGAACTTCGATTCTTCGAACGCATGCTGATAGCGAGAGTGAGACACATTTGCGCGTTTGTCAGAGTGTCTTCGGGTCTGAGAAAAATGAAAGCCAATGTTCTGGCGTTTTCGTCTCCAGTCCCTAAGATATACGATGCTCTACCACCTCCTAGAGAGGATGTAGACGATGTTTTGGCAATCTTGTTCACTGGTCCCCTTGAACCTACATCAGAAGATTTTAAAAGGGCCCCACTTCTTGTGAGGCGTCGCCAAGTGCGTAACGCCCTTGAATGGCTTAAATTGAACCATCCTGATTATGCGGATGTTACCATCTCCAACGAAAATCTTGCTGGGTATCCAGAGGATATGCCACCGGTCTCAGTCCACTATAATGCATCGTCGAACAACAAAACTTCCGAGGGGACAAGCGTGCACGATGTAGAAGAGGAAGACGGTGTTGATCAAGGTGAATGCGCGTTTACTGTTCACGGACTTACAGGCGAGGAATTATTGACTATGTCATCGCGTGCCATAAAAGCGAGGGCTCTTCAACATCTAAATTGTAATGGAGGTATACTTGCTGTTGGACATGGTGGCGAGCCCGAATCGATATGGTGTAATCCACGACTTTATCCCCAAATGTTCCCCTGGTTGTTTCCTTATGGTCTCGGTGGGGTTTCTACCGTTGATGGCCTGTCTGATACAGAGCATAAAAGACACCTTCTCATGTATCACGATAAGAGGTTCCAGACCGATATTCAATTCCCTTTTGTTGCCTTTAGCCATGAGCAAATAAAAAAATGTGCAACGCAAAGCTTCCTGCTCGCCGATAAAAAGAAATTCGATAACATAGCCGACCGTCTTATGCGAATCGACACGCACACGCTGGACGTATTGTTGCTGAAATTATCCCAGGGTGAGCATGTTGAACCAAAATCTCAAACAGAAAAGGACTGTTTTGCCTTGCTTCACGACTTGGATCATATTGCATCTGGGGTACACGGCTCTCTGACAAGTAAGAAACACATGAATAATGAGATATGGTCTTTAGTCGCACATAGAGGAGCACCTACATGGTACATAACACTATCTCCAGCTGACAACAAGCACCCTATATGCATATACTTTGCTGGTTCTGCTGTCGAATTCAAGCCGGAGATATTGCCGAGTAACCTTAGATACAACCTCATCGCTGCCAATCTGGTAGCTGGTGCTCGTTTTTTCCATTTTATGGTGAATATGTTTGTCGGTGAGGTTCTTGGCGTAGGAAAAGAACGCAGGGGTGCCTATGGTGATACGTCAGCATATTATGGCACAGTCGAGCAACAAGGTTGACTCACGCTCCATCTCCATATGCTCGTTTGGTTGAAAGGAAGTTTGAGTCCACAGGAAATGAGAGATCGTATACTGAAAAACCAAGATAAGTGGCAGCAAAAGGTCGTTGAGTATCTCGAATCGACTCACGTAGGAGAATTTCTCACCGGATCACAATCCGATGTTGTGGAGAGGGTTGCTGAAAAATCAACCACGCCATCTTATGTTGATCCTACTGAGACGCTTCCCGTTTCGCCTCCTGTTGAGTGTGTCGACGATTGCAAGCTAGAGAAATGTAAGAGGTGTTATGCTCTGAAAGGCTGGTGGGCTTACTTTTTAGATACTGTGGATGATATTGTCAGTCGTTCCAATATTCATCGTTGCGAACGTAACAAGACAAAGGATGGAAAAGTGAATAAACGACATGCTTACAAAGGTTGCAAAGACAACAAATGGGGACATTGTAAAGCAAGATTTCCCAGGCCGACGTTTGCGTCCACAGAGTTTGATGGAGATACTGGTGCTTTGAACATAAAAAAAGGTGAGCCCTGGATCAACAATTTGACTCCCTTGGTAACATATTTGCTTCGATGCAATACTGATGTAACAAATCTAGGATCTGGAACCGCGTTCAAGGCTGTTATACTCTATGTATCGAATTACATTACAAAGCTCGGTCTCAAAACTCATGTTGTATTTGATTGTATAAGGTCCGTATTCTCTAAGAGCGGCGAAACTCTGGCAAGCTCACTTCCTACCAAAGAGAAAGCGAGAAAACTGATGTCAAGAATGGTCAACCTCATATCCGCTAAGATGGAGCTTGGATCTCCTATGATTAGCCTATATCTTTTGGGCAATCCTGATCATTATACTGATCATAGGTTCGTTCATGTTTATTGGAAACCATACATTAATGAAGCTCGTAGGATATGGCATCCAGAAGAAGATAATATAATCCGCGATAAGGTCACTATCATAAAGAAAAATGGTCGGTTCTTAGGTCTGTCCCCCGTGCAGGATTATGTACATAGACCACCTGAACTGATGCACTTTAATGTATACGACTGGACGAGAAGGTGCAAACGTGTCAAGCTGGTAAAGAAAACTTCCAAAAGCAAACACGCAGCGACTGCCGAACATGAGCCTGATAATCATGACGACGCTTCCGATACTGTCGAAGACGCGTTTGTCATTAAAGAAGAGATTGTCGGACCGGCTGTGTTACCCAAGAGACACTATAGATTTGGAGACGGACATCCTTTGCACAAGACGCATGTCGTGAAAGTCGGAGTTGACGACGAGTTCTGTGTACCCAATTGGATTGGCGATACATTGCCGCGAAGAGATAGTGGTGATAGAGAGTATTACTGTTCTGTTATGCTCGCGCTATTCAAGCCATGGCAAAACGGAAGCGAATTGAAAACTGAAAATCAGTCATGGGATGAAGCGTTTAGTTCATACACGTTCAGTGATAGAGCCTCGCAAATAATGGACAACCTCAACTTGAAGTACGAGTGTCTTGATGCGAGAGACGACTTTCGTCACCAGCTTAAGATGAGTGCAGGGCTTCCCTCAGTATCGGCAGTAGATGACT
This sequence comes from Cystodermella granulosa, assembly GCA_036937035.1. Taxonomy (NCBI): domain Eukaryota; kingdom Fungi; phylum Basidiomycota; class Agaricomycetes; order Agaricales; family Squamanitaceae; genus Cystodermella; species Cystodermella granulosa. Next base: position 3,514 of record JASFDB010000127.1, on the reverse strand, counting down.
CTAATCTTGATTGGGACGTAGATGATGTTGTCGGGCAGGATGCGGATTATGCCTATGAAGAGGATGTCGAAGATGCTGAGGACGCAATACCTAAAGGACGGCACGAGACAAAAAGACTGGCAGACGCAGCGGACATGAGGAGGGTAATGTCTTCCTCTGGTTGGACGGTTGCGAAAGAAGATATTGATATTGTACAGGGACCCATGTTTGTGGAGACACCTCATTTCTCGGCAAGCTACTGGAAAGGCGAGATAGACAAATTGAAATCGGATGAGATCAGTCGTCGTCGTAAAAACGTGCCTCTCATTCGTAAGTCGGTAATTGATCATAAATTCAAAACTAATGTAACAGGACGTGATTCTAATACTGTAGAGGTTGTGTATAAAGAATTTCTTTATAAGAAATTTTATTCAGCGACATATAGCAAGACAATATCTGATGTATCTAAATCTTTCGAGCTGAATGAAGATCAAGAGCGAGCTTTTAGAATTGTTGCAAACCATGCCGTCTCCACATCGTCCGAACAACTAAAGATGTACATCGGTGGGATGGGTGGAACGGGAAAGTCTCAAGTATTAAAGGCTCTTTCTCATTTCTTCACCCTCCGTAACGAGTCGCATCGTTTTATGGTGGTTGCCCCGACTGGGAGCGCAGCTGCGTTATTAGGCGGATCTACGTATCACTCTGTGTTTGGTATCAATGATAGAAATGAAACTACCAGCTTTTCTCAAGTGCAGGAAAGATTAGCAGGCGTCGATTATGTGTTTCTTGATGAGGTGTCAATGGTCTCAGCACATGATCTTTATAGAATAAGTGCCAAGCTCGCCCGCGCGCTTAATCAATCTGATGCACCATTTGGCGGTCTCAATATGATATTCGCCGGTGATTTTGCCCAGTTGCCACCAGCTAGAGGTGGGGAGAGCGTATCATTGTATGGTAGAAGTATTGGAGCATTTTCTACAAGCTTGCGTGGTCAGGAGGAAGCTATAGGGAAGGCCTTGTGGCATCAGGTAACAACCGTGGTGATACTTAGACAGAATATGCGACAACGTAATCCTTCAAAGAATGACGCAAGGTTCAGGACCGCATTGGAAAACATGCGGTATAAGGCATGCACTCATGAGGATATAGCGTTTCTGAAAACCCGCGTGTCGTCCTCTGTACCTGGTAGACTATCAGTAAATGACAAACATTTTAGAGACACCTCGATCATTACCAATCTTAATGTCCATAAAGATGAAATAAACCGGCTAGGGTGCGCACGGTACGCTGCTGAAACAAAACAGACGTTAATAGATTTTTTTTCTGAGGACGAATTGAAGAGAGGTGCTGACGCGAAACGAGGTAATGTACAGGGGAATAGAAAACATAACAATTGCAAATTGACTGAAGGCGCGCAGCAGGTCTTGTGGGATCAATCGCACTGCGCAACCGATAAGCATATACCAGGTAAACTGACCCTGTGTAAAGGTTTGCCTGTCATGATAAGATGCAATTTGGCGACTGAGTTGTGTATCACAAAAGGGCAAGAAGGTGTAGTGTACGGGTGGAATTCTTCGCTCGGAAGCAAAGGGCAACGTGTTCTTGAAACTCTTTTTGTCAAACTCACTAATCCTCCATCATCCGTGAAATTTGATGGACTGCCGGATAACGTGGTTCCCGTTCCTCGCACTACCACTAATATTATGTGTTCGATGCCGGATGATAGAGTGTTGAGCATATCGAGGAGTCAAGTGGAGGTACTGCCGAATTTCTCAATGACCGACTTCGCGTCTCAAGGCAAAACAAGACTTTATAACGTTGTCGACCTCAACAATGCGAGGACGCACCAGTCTTATTATACAGCGCTATCAAGAAGCTCTACTGCGGAAGGCACAATGATATTACAAGGTTTTGATCAGCGCAAAATAATGGGTGGTGCGTCTGGTGCTTTGAGACAGGAGTTAAGAGAACTTGAATTGCTAAACAAAATAACTTTGTTGAGATACAATGACAAACTGGATGTTTCTGTGAATGACGATATTCGAAATATCGCAATACGTACATTTAGAAAATGGAAAGGAGACGAGTTCGTCCCATCTCAGACGCACAAGGCGATTAAATGGACCCATACGGATGCATTGGTGACTTTGGATTTGGAAGAAGAGGCTTGGAGGATTGTAGATAGGCAGAGCGCTAAGATCGATCGTAAAAAAGCGACCTCCGAGTCGACCAATGCGCTGAATGCAAAGATTGGTTCATACACGCCTGCAGAAGGTAGCAAAGTCATACAGTCGTTTTGTAGGTCTGAGACGCACAGCAATTTGAAAAGACTTCTTCCAGAAGGTACACTAATGGAGTATAATCAAACTAAGAGACAGAGAAACGACGGCCTACAGGTGATTGGCAACTTGGACAGCACGAGGTTTGATTTGACTCGGAAGACAAACTTGTTTTTCTCGATTGATGGATACCAGACCCGAGGAACGGTACCATGCAGTGGATTTGAGTGGAGCAATAACAGTTGCGCCTACGATGCACTGTTTCTATCACTTTTGAGTATATGGTCCGAAAATCCTCAGAGATGGTCCGAGTATATGATGACAATGGAAAATAATCACTTAGTAAGTTTAATTGAAGGTTTCAATATGCATATCTCACATAATCTGCCTTTGGAATGCGTTCGCGATGGGATAAGACATGAATTAGAATCTGAAAATCCAGACATGTTTGCATTTGGGCGTTACACCTCGATGTCAGATTTATTACTATATATTTGCAAAACGGGTACTCCGACAATGAGTTCGAGACACGTATGTACAAGGGACAGGAGACATCGGGTCAATAGATTGGTTGGATCTCGCAGTTCGTGGGTGACAATCGTTCCTCCGAGAGGAGTTGACTCAATATCTGCATGGGCAAATAAGATGCAATGGGCGTCAGGTCATAGATGTGCTTCTTGCCATTCCCTTGCTGTTGTCAAATTAAAAATGATAAGGCCCCTCGACATTATATGTTTCGAATTCTTCCGCGACGATATGCATATAAATAAGGTTTTTTCAATATCTGTCACCAATGAGCAGATCGGTTACTCACTGACTGCAGTTATATATTTCGGACATGATCATTTCACAACACGTCTAATTGATCGAGATGGCTGCGTGTGGTTTCATGATGGGATCACGACGAGGAGAAATATGATAAGAGAGGGACTGTTCGTGGACTTAGAAGAAATCAATAGATGCCGAGAGGGCACGGCTATCGTTGCTGTATACGTTCGTAACAATGCGAGAATCTAGATAATATAATACCTAAAAAATAAATTTCATTTATAAATAGTTACGAGTCATAGGTACACACGCCACTATATCAGTTGATGAAATTTTCTTGATGGAATGGATCAAATAAAAAAGTCGGACTCGTATCAGCCACGCATAGCGGTGGCCCACACCACCAAGTATGCTTGAAGATGGAGAATACCAATAATTTCTCGCATTCAGTTGCATTTCCACCGAATGAAAACCATCACAAAAGT
>JASFDB010000123.1:0-12101 GCA_036937035.1 Cystodermella granulosa | reverse complement strand
TTCAATCAGACCAAGGATAATAATGCCCTCCTTTTATTGACCAAGGAGAAGAAACTTCCTCTCCTTTGGATGGTTCTCGCTAATAAATACAAAGGACAACTTGAATTTGGCTCACATCGCGATCGTAAAGGAAAGTCGTCTGTTCAGATGGGTTTTGAGGCTGGTGAGAAGAAGGATTCCAAGGTTCTCGTTTATCCTGCTGGCTCTACGACACCAATCCGGTATAAAGGTTGGTATTAATTTATATTCTTACAAACGTCATCACATAGTGATCACTTCTCTCAGGCATCAACAAACTGGATTCGCTCTCAAAGTTCTTTGACTCGATTCTAGACGGTACTGCAGATCTTCAAATTATCAATGAACAAGCTGCATCAGAAGAGTTTGTACCGGATGAAAAAGAGCTTGAGATCGAGAGGCAACAGGAAGCCCAGCGCATCGCGCTTGCCCATGGAGGTTTCACCGATTTAATTGACTTCGAAAAAGCCATGAAAAACGGGGCTGGCGCCAATTACCATGACGTAAATGGTTACCCGGGTATGATGGGTGGTGGACCTGCTAGCCACCCCAAGATGGCTCCCGAAACACCTGCAGCATCTGCGAGCGAAGCGGCCGAGAATCAGCATTCTGCGACACCTGTACCAGAGCCGACGAAGCTGGCATCAGGAGAACAAGTAGTGTTCGAAGCCCCTGCAAAAGATTCACAGAAATCGGGGAGTGGGCAGTGTGCCCCTCCTGCTGAAACCGGGAAGATAGTTGATCCTACAACAGAAGAGTGTACTCCTCCTTTAGGCCATCAGAAGGACGAGCTTTGATTGTACATTGTAGTTGTGAGGTAATTGAATTGCAGTTGATAAACTTATATTATTATCGATTCCTGTATTTCATCATGGTAGTTTAATTTTCATACTGTCGGTGATGGTCCTACAAGTGCAGTGCTGCCGTGTTCGGGTCAGAGATATGCCGCGATTACTATTTTTGTTCCACTCATTCGAGGCGGCTTCTGCTCGGCTTCGTGTTTGAATTGAGTGACGATGATACACAAGATAGATAGAATGATCTTGCACTGGAGGTTTGAATGTTAACTTGAACGTCGAACACAAATATAAGTACTCACCACTTTAACTTCCTACCCGTATTCTATAAATTCTTCGCCCCCGTTGGTTAACATAATTAGTCACTTAAAGTGGATATAAAGGCCGAGTTTCCCGGGATGCTATCCTTTTCTTACTCAATCGAATCGCTCAAGATGACCCAACTGTCGTTATGAAAAATACTATCAGGACCCAGAAAAGGAAAGTATGGGTGCTCTACAAACAAGGGCTGAGCGCTGATCCTTTTAGTTTCCCGGAGAACGCCTTCAATAAGCGCAAAATACTAGTCGGGCTTGTCGGTGCGATTTTACGTTTATCGCCCTGGATGAGCTGGAAGGTTCGGGATCAGTGCTCAGCGTCGTTTTACGCACCTATTTTCGAGAAATCCTCATGGGCAAGTCAAACGGAGGGCTGCTGGGAACTCGTGACGATCCCATCATTGTGATAATCTCTGAAGATCTGAAACCCAAGGTTTGTCGATTACTCGAACCCTTAAGCTCCAATCATAACCTGAACTTGAAATCGATGGGAGTTTGAGTGGTTCAATGTGAGCGCTGACTTTACAATGACTCACTGCAATTTTCTCGCTCAGGCCTTTCGTTGCTTGTAAAAATAGATGGAGCCCTACAGGACCAAAATACATATCTTAGCCGATCACTTGTCTTGGCTCTTGGCAGGTGTGTCTTGGAAGATGGGCGTTGATGTGGTCAGCTTCCATTTTGAGATTAACAACCGAACTCTCGAGCTCCTCACTCTTTCATAATAACTTCGGCAGGTTCCTGAGTCAATAGGCAATGTGGTTTGTCTCAATGACTCCGATTTGGTCGCAACGCATCGAGCAAACTGTCTGTTGTCCTCAGCCCCGTCGGACCTGCTCTCTGTTAACCCTGCATACTTCAACAATACAATCAAATTGCCATTCCATAAGGAACACGAGTTGCATCAGCAATAAATGTTGGAATTTTCTACCACGAAGATTCGGTCTAGAATGATTCGGATGAAAGGTCTCGAATCAGTATTAGGCGAAAAATTCGTTCGTGATTTCATCAGTGTCAATAGAGCCCACAAAAATGAAAATCACTGGTTCAGAATCCCAAATTCGCTTTAGGCGCTTCTTTTTTTGGACATCCCTGCCACCCTTCAACGCTTCAATTCAACACGCCAAGAGATCTAGGATTCCAGGTGTAACCTCACGATCTAGCATCCCTAAGTCCTGCCTTTGTCCTCCACTAGTACTCTGCTTCATATAAGGGATAGCACCTTAAGAAAATGCCCTTCAGTTCTTCTTTTGCTCTTGTTTTCTGCCTTTTCTGCTTTCAGCTCCATGTCATTTTTCAAGACAAAAACGAGTGAAGACTCTCGACCATCTTCAATTTTGGAGAAACCTGTCATCAGCCACCATGATGTGTCGCCCAACTACCTTGAGAAGGCCGGTCCTACTTTCGACAATCTGAGAACGGCGCGCCTACTCCGGAAGATGGACTTGAACTTGGTCCCTTTCCTTGCTTTGCTATATCTGTAGGGACCATCATTTCCTTTCTGACTCAAGCACTCAACAGTCTTCAGTCTGTCCTTCCTTGATCGCTCAAACATTGGAAATGCCCGCCTGGCTGGTTTAGAAACGGACCTTAAAATGAAGGGTTTAGACTACAATGTGAGTACCCCATTCTTTTCTCAATAATTATGTACTTATTTTCGTTATCAGGTTGCTCTTGCCGTCTTCTTCCCATGGTACGTTTTGGCCGAGATACCTAGTAATATCATGATGAAACGGACGAGTCCCTCTTTATGGCTCTGCATCATCATGCTTGCCTGGGGTATTTGTGAGTATTGCTTATTTCAAAGCCTTTTGCCACTGACAAGTTTTAGGCATGACTCTCATGGGAACCGTCACTAGCTACGCAGGGCTATTGGTCGTCCGTATGGCACTGGGCTTATGTGAAGGTGGTCTGTTCCCAGGTGTTACCTGGTACATCACTCTGTGGTACCGTCGACATGAATGCGGCCTGCGCATGGCTATTTTCTTTTCGGCTGCCACGCTTGCTGGTGCCTTCGGTGGTCTGCTCGCTCGTGCAATTTCCCAGATGAAAGACGTTGGTAACAAGCCCGGATGGGCCTGGATCTTCATTTTAGAGGGTCTTGCAACGATCGTTGTCGCCCTCTTCGCTCGATGGGTTATCCATGACTCCCCAGAAACGTATGTGGTTTATCGTCTGTCTTGAATTAAAATATGTAACGAAAGTCGTAGTGCCACGTTCTTGACGTCAGAAGAGCGCACTGAAGTACAAAGGCGTCTTAAGAAAGATCGCACTTCTCTTGCTGATGAATATGACATCAAATATTTCTTTGCTGCCATCAAAGATTGGAAAATTTATGTCCACATGTTCATTACCATTGGTGAGTGTAGTCTATCATTGACATTTGCAGGAGTAACAAAATTGCAGGTATCTACACTCCTCTTTACTCGATTTCCCTCTTCTTGCCTACTATCGTCAAGAACATGGGATATACCAACAATCAATCACAACTCATGAGCGTTCCACCCTACGTGCTTGGTTGCATCGCCACAATCAGCGGTGGATTTGCTGCAGATAAAGCTGGAAGACGAGGAATCTTCATGATTGGCTTCTGCGTAGTGGCCATCATTGGTTTCGTCTTGTTGATTTCTACCCACAACCCCCACGTCCAGTATGCCGGAACCTTCTTGGTCGTAGCCGGGTATGTAAAGTTATATCTTTTTCTTGCTCTCGATTACTGAATAATCTCTAGTATTTACCCCAACGTACCCATGGGTGTTGCTTGGAATGGTAACAACATCGGTGGGTCCACCAAGCGTGCCGTCGGCATTGCAATGCACGTCGGTAAGTGTATACTTATATTTTTCCAATGCTTCAGTATCTCAATTTTAAAAGGTTTTGGAAATCTTGGAGGTGTTATCTCCGGCTTCGCTTACAGGGCTGTTGATGCGCCGCGATACTTCTCTGGCCATGGCCTCTTGATTGCAACCGTGACTATGAGTTTATGTCTTTGCATCTTCATGAACAACTACCTCAAGAAGGAGAATGCTCGTCGTGACGCAGCAATGACCGCCCAAGGTCTCACCCTAGACTCCTATACTGAGGATATGAAGACCAGGGAGCGCGAGAAGGGCGACAACGCCACTGTAAGCTCCGACGGTCTTGCTGCCGTATTATTGTTACTCACTTACTGTCACGCAGTTCTTCCGCTATACCGTCTGAACCCTCAAAACAACTTGTCGCTCATTCAAACCTCGGCTCTACGAGCCGTTGTGATGTTGATAAGCTACTCAATATTTAATTGTACATACCCTTGATCTAAGTAGCTGTTGTAGTGCTACCGATATCCACTCTTTTGTCATTTTGTTGTTGTGTTACTCAAATATTATTCTTGTACCACCTCTCTGAGGTGTTTAACTTGTTTTGCTTTCAAATATTAATTCATGTCATAGAAATAATCGATGTCACCATGTGTTTCAATAAAACTGCTGTCTTTGATTACCGTCCCAGAACCCAGGAGAAACATGGTCGTGTAAAACATTTATTTAATTCTTAAGAAAAACGTGTGGATCACATCGTGGTATGCACGCGATAAGCACCATGCAGAAGTTTATCATCGCAAAGGCACAACCACGGTCCTGCAATCAATCATAGAAGGGAAATAATTCAAATGAATGTGTTCCGTATGAGGACGGTACATAGGACCGTTGATCCCCAGCGCTTTCCTTCTGCGGCCCTATTGAAAATTACGCCCATTTAATTCACGTCACATCCGCGGCGTGGCTACCTCGCTGAAATGCTGCAATAGCCACTGGCATGCCTGATGTTTTCGTCAAAATGTGAGCTTTGGGCGCTACAGTGACCGAATAAGTACATGATTAACGTTTACGGCGATACGTTTCAAATAAAGCGTGGTTCAGGGCGAACAGAGCATTGTTGATCAGGTTCATTGAAGGTCAAATTGGTTTCCCTGACCCGCGCTCTTAAGCGCATATGCACCTGACCTGCCAGCGGTTTCCAGGGCGTCCTCGAAAAGAACAAAAACGGATATGCAAGGGAGGTTCGGTTTGAATGTGTTTGCTTTTTCACTATAAACGTTGGTGACAATCTTGAATGGAATGTTAATTAATAGGCAGGTAATTGTTGCGAAACCGCATAAATTGAGATCATGGATAATTTTTGCTGTCAGTGCAATTGCATATCGTCAATCCGTTTTTCGCGGAAGAAACAGGCTTACCATACTGACGGATAAACAACCGAGAAGTAATTCATGACCCCTGGGTTCATGGAAATAAACGGTACTTTCCGATTGCCACCGCAGGCGCTAACTATCCCTATTAAGCGAGTCGACGTCGGAGACAACGGTCATGTTCCGGTAAGTTCACTGTGTTCCTAAAACTATTCTTGACGAGCTTGCTATATCGTCATCACAAAAGAGCATATTGATCCTTACGTTTGTTTAAGTAAATGATGATTTCAGTCTTCTTTTGTCAGCTTCATTCAAAAAATTCAATGGCTACGTACATTTGAATGGGAAAAAGCTTCCTTCCGTTAATTGAGCGCTGTGCCCTCGTTGGGTGCTCTTCACTGCGTAGACTATCCCGTATTTGGGTGCGTCTATGATGAACAATTGTTCCAATAATGGATTTGAGCGTTTGGACCTTAAACACTACATGGAAGAGCAAGTCAGCATTTGATGTATGACTGGATCCTAGATATCAACCCTCCAACAAACCCCTTCAGATATGCCCCGATATCACGTCCGTGGAGGCTTTGTGAACCTAGTAACGTATTTCGGTCCCTAGTCAATCCCGAGAAAATTAGCGAAACACCAACTGGGAATTTACCGAATGGACAGGAGTTAGAGTTTTTTTGTTGATTTTTCAAGTGAGTATTGACGAGAATCTGTCCTGGCCAAGAGCATGCGAATAGCTTTCAATACTGATAATCAAGGTAGTTCGAAGTCGATGAAGGTGGGAATTGCCTTTGAGGCCGGTTACCTGCCTCAAAAGATTCACGTGACCTCAACGTGATAGTACCATGAAATGGTGAGGGTACTCTCCGTGTGTGGTGTTGGGGGATTTTGAAGTCGCAGGTGAGTTTCGTTGACTGCAGACACTCACACTAAATTTACATACTGTTCAGTCCGATGAGCAAGTTTCTGACGCTTCTTTGATGGTCTCCAGTGCTTGTCAAGGGCCTCAGGCTATTCCACAGCCTCACCACGTATGCTGTTCTAGCAGTCAAAGGACTGTAGCCACTAGAAGAGTGCTATGGTCACTGTAAATGTGCTATCTCTCACAGGCAGCAAAAGTTCTATCGTTCGATTTCGATCTGAATGCAAAAATATCGGATGTCAAGAGTGCCATAGTGAAAAGCTCACTGTGCAAAGGCGCTGAAGTCGAAGTCGAGTTCAATGGCCATAAAATTTCGGATAACAGGACTCTATCATACTACGGCGTAAAGGAAAACACATTGTTGCAGATTGGTGTGTAGTCGTCTTGAGGTTTTGATGTCTGAATTCAATTGACCTTCGCATTTCAGCGCCTCCATGGAAGCTGCAAAAGCTCTTCCTCCAATTTGAGAAGACGGATGGCGTGTAGTTCGCGCTTCAAGTACAGTCCGACATTACCGTTGCGCAGCTCATTCGCCACATTTTCTATCGACGAACAGTTCTTGATACTAATGGATAAAGAGGTGGTGGGAGAGGATATGCGCATTTCAGATCTGGAGTTCACTCCAGGGAGTATGATCTATGCAGGTATGTATCTTTTCTTTCGCTCCAAATTTAAATTTGTTGATGGTTTCGCAGTACGCTTTATAAGTATGAACGTGGAGATCACTGGCTCGGGAATGTCTGACAGAATGGTTCTTCATCCTCTCACGAAGCTGTCGGAGATCCGAAGAATTCTCGCCAAGGATCTCAAAGTAGATGAAAAAATTGCATCTTCGTACTCGTTCACTGTTGATGGAATGGTGCAGCTGATGGATTGGCGCATGCTCTGTGGAACCTCAACTTTGTTTCAGGATGTACACTATACTTGCATGAGTTGACAACTTCTATTGATCTTATCATAGTAACGCTTGTACAGGTCCCGCTGGAGTGATCTCGTTCATGGTTCACCTGAATGGCCGCTACAATCCCCGACAGATAGACGCCGAGGAAGATGAATCGGTGTTTGAGTTAAAAGAAAGAGTTGCGTTGTTGTTTGGTATCGATGATAAAATTAGGAGGTTGGTCCATCGGGGAAAAGAATTGAGGGATGAGTGGATACTTAGAGAGGAGGGTTTGAGGGGAGGGAAGTATCTGACACTCTGTTTGCCTCTCTAAATGTACACTAGCGACAAGTTATTAAAAGAAAACAGCGTCTTGCGTACGCCATTTATTATTTGTATTGTGTTTGATAATACTATGACTTCTCATCAGCAAAACTCTTCGTACTTGAGCTTCCGCTTTCTGATGAATTCTACTTTCCAATGTGTTAGAAAAGACGGACCTAGCCATTTGAACGCCTGTACTGGTTGCAATTGGCCGTGTAGACCATTACTACAATGGACCCAAATCACACGAAACCCCTACAGTGGCTAGACATACAAACCGCTCAGTCGTCTGGGCTCCACGAGGCTCGCAAAGCTGTAGTGGACGACATAGAGCGAGTTCCAGTTGTAAATGTCGATTTCTTTTTCAAAACTGTCGTTCCGCAAGATCACTCGGACAAGTTTGAAAGTGTCCTGGGCCTGATGAAGAACGAGAAAAAGGGTGGAATTACAAAGAGCGAGACGCTGATGGGATTCTCTGTCGCTCCTTCGCAAAAACACAATCATGACGTGCCAGCTTATCGTCCAATAGAGGACATTCACCGAGCAATCGTTCGATGCGCAAGCAAACTGACTGGTCATCCACAACCTACTCTGACAATGACATATAAACCCAATTCCACTCCTTCATCATCCAAATATAACAGTTCGCGTCCAGACTTCTATCTGGCTCTTAAGGATGGCGATCCGATTCTTCGATCGCTTGGTGCGACATCACCTTGGGAGGATATTATTTTGGCTAGTAAGGTTAAAGTGGCCATAAAGGAGGAGGACAAACATGACGTATAAATCTCCACTAGCTGCATTGTTTTCTGTCTAACCTATATTTTTTTCAGAACGACGTGAAAGTGATATGGGCTGGGTATCATATGCTTAGGAATGACTCACGCCGAAACTTTGCGTTTGGCCTGACTTTCGACGATGATCAAATGCGGTTCTGGTACTTTTCTCGTTCTCATGTCATGGTGACCAAGCCCATCAACTTTATCAAGGTCATTTTGCAGTTGTTTACTTCTATTCAGTGTACTCACTGATTTGTTCTAGAACTATACACCGCTCATTCGATTTCTGTATGCTTTGACATATGCAACACCCGAACAGTTAGGCTATGACATGAGCATGACCCGTACACTTATAGAGGGCAAAGTCCAGTATGAGATCGACGTAGGGAAGAAGCAATATCGAACGTTGCAAACACTCTCGGACTTCAACGCTGATGTGATTTGTGGACGAGCGACGCGTGCCTGGGAGGTGGTAGAGATTGTGAGTGGAGAGCCGCAGGGAAATTTGCATGTTCTCAAGGATTATTGGCTTGATTTGGACTCCACGCCCGAAAAGGATTTATGGGAAGGTCTTCGTAAGGAGGTTGAGAACGACGAGGAAGACAGGGAATTATTCGAGAAGCATTTCATGAAATTCCTGCACGGAGATAGTGTTCGTGACAGTCATGGCTGCGAAGTATCCACCAAAAACTTTATGGGCGGTTATGACCTCGAACCTATTGATCATCATTCCGTTACACCACGTATACATCAGAGCCAGCCCGTCTCATCACGTCATCTACACGCTGGTAGTACAGAGTCAGGAAGCGTTGGCGGTATATCTGTCAGCCAGCCTCCACACAAGACGGAGACTAGGGAAAAATCTCGTGTTGCAGAATATTATGGCGCTCGAGGCCATCACCGGAGCGTCTTTGATCGTGTCTGTACGCCCTATCATAAAATGAGAAACCTTTCGACAATGGCTCGTACTTTACTCGATTGCGTCAAAGGTAAAGCATTTTGCAGTACTTTTACATCGTATATTTAAATACTTTTTAGCGCTCAAGCTGATGTGGAAGTTTGGTTATGTTCATCGTGATGTCAGTACTGGGAATGTGTTCTGGGATGATGTAGACAAGGTTGGGAGGTTGTCTGACATCGAATTCATGAAGAAGGTTTCAGACACTTCGACTCACGATGTGAAAACGGTTTGTAATTTGCCACATCGCCATCTTTCAGCTCTGATATATAGTTTTCAGGGAACGGCTGAGTTCATGGCAGTGGAAGTCCATTTGTGGGGCTATCTTTTCATTCCCGATGATATTGATGAATCCTCAACATGGTCTGACCTCCGCATTGCCGCCGATGAATCAGAGGATATGGCATACGAATTTCGATTTAATCCCTTGCATGACTTGGAATCTGTATGGTGGATCGCTCTTTGGACCTTCTTTCATCTGATACCCTCAGATACATACGTCAGTCTGTTTGAGAGGCAGTCCCGCAATGCTCAGGCCTTATTCCCGGGTCTCCAAGTGTCTCGAATACGCAATGAATGTTTCCGGCAACCCAAGAAGTTACCCAATCATTTGCAGGCACTTGATTCAAGAATGAAAACGTTTGGTGGCTGGGTAAATACTCTTGCCCACAAACTACGAGGATGGTACAAAGAAGTGGAAAAAAAATTGCCAATTGAGGCAGCAGTATTTGACGGTGTTCATGTCGAATACATGAAGGCGCTGCAGAGTCTGGTAGACCATACCGATGAAGCACCTGAGCTCATTTATTTGTACGACATGCAGAGTTCAGCTTCAGGGAAGCGTAAACATCAGGATCATGAAGATTTACCGCCGAAGAAATCCCGTCAGTCAACTCCTACTAAGTAGAGGGTCAGCTGGATATATTTTTGACATGTACATTCAGTCTTGTCTGTAGTAATTAAAGATCAGATGGTGTTATAAGTATGTGCTCATTCTCCAACTTTCTTGATGTATGTAAATAGCATCAGATGTGTAAAATTTCGTCAGACAAAGTGGCCCTCTACAAAACGGTATGTAGGCATGCCGTGTCTTGGGAGCGCGACTCGGAGGCGCTTTGGGTGTGACCCTAAAAATCACGTTTATCCGTGACAAGTCGTGTTCGTGACGCGTCGCTCTTCATTTTAAACCTGCACACAAATGCCTCGCCCAAATATTCGTATAGCCTCCATCGCCTCGACCAGCGGGCTGAAAGAATGCTCTCCCAATCTCATGCCCTTTCATATCAACTATACGGGCAAAGCACCCATTTCAACATACATGCTCGTTGACGAAGCCAAACAATCGGTTGGTGCGCCTTCAGTTGATGGAGATATGTCTTCTGGGATGACAGCCGTGAACGATATTGAAAATGTGGATGTTGAAATGTCAGCAGAGATAGAAATGGTACAAGTTGGAGTTCTGCACTCTCCCCCAAGTGAAGAAGAGTCTGTCGTTACTCTGGTGCCCTCCTTAGAAACATTGTCAGAGCTAGCCCCAAATTTCTCGACCAGTGCAGCGCCAGACTCAAAGGCCCGTTTCACTTCTGCTTTTCGCGGTCGGACGATCCACGGGCTTAAAGTGGACCTTCCGATGGATTACGTTGGCTTGGTTCTGAGGGGTGAAGACAACGAGCCTAAAACGACTTCACGTCATTTTGAAGAGCGAGAAAAGTTGAGGAAGAAAGGAAAGGCCAAGGCTGAGCCCAAAGGTCGAGTAACGCGTCGTTCCAAAGCCCTCATTGATGAGGAGGATGCTGCGGAAGACACTTTTTCTGCAATGGATGTGGAGTTAGAGCGATCTAGGGAGATGCATGAAGATGATGATGAAGATAGAGTGCCAGTGCGGACTTTGATCCCAACATCTCAATTCTCGTCCTTTGTGCTGTGGAATGCGGATATTCCAGTGGATGAAGGGAGAGACGAGTATTATAGAGCCGTAACGGAGTGGATAGACCTAGCTCGTGAGGTATGGTGTTTAATTTGCACGATGGATGTAGTGATGACGGGACCTATCCAGATCCATCAAGTGGAAGCTGAGCAAACTTGAAGTGCGGCAGCCTTCCTCATACCTGTTTTCGCTACATTTTCGTTGATCGCACTTTCTGCGACAACGACTCGATCGTCTCCAATGAATCCATGTGTCAATTTCGGATTTTCGCTCATATTCAGCGACTGGGATATTCATAACAAGCCTTTCTTTACTTTCTCCACTCCACCAATCCAGATATTTGGAATCACATCATATGACATCCCTATATCGCGTGCGGCCGCTTGCTTGCTGTTCTACTTTCGCGTTGTACACTGCATTTACAATTACTCGCGATCGAGCCCAAACTCATGTTTATCAGTTGCCCTGGATCTCCCTGCATGAGTGTTATACTCATTGCTACTTCCAGGAACTGGAATGTGACGCTTAAAACTGCTTTTTGGATATATACGATCCTTAACGGCGCATTCGATCGAATCTATGCTCTAGTGGACGAAATGCAGTTCTTCGTTTCCTAGCGGTGCGTTTTTGATATTGGCGTAATATCTGAAGAGACACGAGTATTTCTTTAGAGCTAGTGATGCAGTGCACAATAAGCGCTTCGGTGTTCACATCCACATGGCTCGTTGATCTGAAAATGAATTGACTTCCCTGATGTGACCGGAAATATTGAGGCCGTTGTGAGACCGTAAAAAAAAATTGGGCTGAACCTCCACTCTCTACTGCATTTCTTTCTCCTTTATTTCACTATCCAAGCTTACTGTGAAACGATGTATTGTAAGCTGGTCCAGTCGAATTCAACTGAGCATAGAGATTTAAATGAATATAATTGTTAAATCATGCCATGTCACACATGTCAGTCACACCGCAGAGTATGTTTCCTTGCTGACCGCTGTCTCCCTTTTT
>JASFDB010000121.1:1375-12144 GCA_036937035.1 Cystodermella granulosa | reverse complement strand
GATTCCAAATTGCCCGCATCCCTTTCGTCAAATGTAAACTCCACCCGCACCACCTCCGCATACGCAACGTCGACAAGTAATAGCACCGCAGTCATTCGCACAAAAACCCCCGTTGCAGTGATCGCTGGCGTTCTTGCAGGTGCAATTGTCCTCATCGTCATCGTTCTTACCTTCCTTCTCCTCAAACGCCGCAAGAACCGACACACAATACGGCTTCTTCGTCCAAGTATCAGCCTTGATCCCGTCGGGAGCCCGATTGGTGAGTCACGAGCATCGCCTTGTTCTCATGCATGCGTAGCCGTATATTAAATATATTGATCTCCGTCTATTATAGTCGACAAACGGTTTGCTACGGACACTTTCCCAGCACGTTCGAGCTCTAGAAGGCAACGCACACCCACATCGTCTTCCGGTGAGGATTCTGTACCGCTTTCCACTCGAAGAGGCGCAAGATCCGCCTCATCTGTTGTGCCCGAGGGACGGCCCGTACCCCTTCCTCGCATCGTCGTCACAGAAGATGGATCGGAAACAAATAGCAGAGATCACGATCCACCTCACCATGTAAATGCGTTATATGATACACCCACAAGTCCGGGGACTAGCCACTACACTGACTCCAAGACCGCGCTGTCAGCGCCACTTTCACCATCAACATCGTCTGTCTCTTCAGGGAATTCTGTACCCTCTTTGCCCTCCCCCACTTCGTCTGGTGCATATTCACAGACCCGTTCCCAAACGTCCTCTGTACCCTCCTTACGAATGCCCCCTCCACCTGCGCCAATCACGCAAAGACACGTAGGCATTGATGACTATTCATACGCCTATACACATCCACCAGAAGCTAATTACTCAAACGCCAACACACGCCTTTACACTGCGATACCTCCTCCCATGCCAACTCACCTTCATCCAACACCTTCATTCCATCATTATAGTTCACCAGAACAAGATCAACCAGCACTGTCAATGTCAGTGCCAACGCGTCGCGAGGAATCAGAACTCGGGACTCAACACGTGACTGCACAGAACCACCAGTTGTCGCCTGGTGCGGACGTTGCGGATCTACAACGCCAGATTGCGGAGCTTAGGCGGCAAAACAATGAATTACGGATAACAGAAGTAGAAGACGCGCCCCCTGCATATGACGATGTGAGGAGATAGCGTGAAATGACCGAGGTGTATTGGTATCTTTTGCCCATGGACTTCGGATTGTAGAATTTAGCGGATTGCAATAGCTTACAGAACGCAATTATAATGATGCTGAGCCTGATTTGAAAAATGATTGAAGCGACGCGGTTCTTCTGTCTCGTCCGGATCATTGGTTATACAGGGTTTATTACAACATTGAATGAAACAACGACATGCATAAGTTACTTTCTCGCAAAGGTGATCTATTTTCGTAACGTCAGTAAAATCGGTACATGTCAAATTTGTGGATCATACCTTTATCTTGTTCTCCCCGTCCAACTTGTAGTTGTGCAGCGCATCTTTTGCAACTGTCGCACTTCCTTCGTCTATAAATTCTACGAAGGCAATGTCCCGTTTCGTTGGAATAAGACGAACTTCGTACAGATTTGGATATCTGCCAAACGACAAACGAGTCCATGAGTGCACGGAGCAGAGATATTATAAAAGAGACATACTGTGCAAAAAGGCCCATGAGCTGGTCCTTTGTGACACTCTCCGGTAGATTTTGGAGGAAAAGAATCTTGTTCGGGGGCAGGTACTCGTCGGGCATCTGTACGTTTGGTCTTTTGGGAGCTGGGGCTGCTGCACCGCCATCAACTGCGAGTAGAGAGCAAAGCGAAGCAGAACAAGAATCAGATCAGACGGATGCAAGAAAAGACCAGTTGGACTTACCCTCCATTGCCATGCGCTTCATCCTGAACTTCACTTTCAGAGGGTTAGTATAACGAGTTTGTTCTGTTAAAGCTGGTCAGTAGCAGGTCGACAGATGGGTTGGAAAAAGAGAACTTTTGTGATCCTCCCGCTTTGATTTATGTTCATCGAAATGCTCTGCATCCACTCGTTTCACAACCGCGTCCGAACGCGTCCGAGCAAATGAGATTTGCTGTGCATGAAAAGATACATATCATGCTGAATGCGCAGGAAAAAAGAGCAGAACATACCATAGGTTTTGAATATAGAGGAAACCGTTGTACGTCTTTCATTGCTCTTTTTGCAACATCCGGAGACGCAAAAGAAACGAATGCTTGGCCGCGCATGCGTAAATTTTTGTGCGCCACAACATCCAGGACTTCACCATAAGACTTGAACAAGCCGCGAAGCGAGGCTTTGAGGACTGCCATGTGCAAAATCGCATCAATATCCACACTAGCACATAAAAACCACTGTAAAACAGAGCCACCCATAGAACAGATACATACCTTCGGGTTTAATCTTCTCGTTCAGATTCTGGATATAGAGTGTCTCGCATGCCTCCTGGTCTTCGGGTAGAGGTTCAGACGGTTTGGAGTCTTCTGCGATGGCTATTTGTCCGTCATCGACGCTGCTGATGATATCTTGCATGGCAGTTGGGTCTACTAACGGTTGGGGGGCTGCGATTTCCGCCATTATTGCCGGCGTATTCAATTCAAGATACGCAGACTCTGCGAACCGACGGACTCAGTGGTGAATTTTGGTATTTGTATTTATTTATTATTTCTTTTAGGGATATATCAGGTTTTTGTATATAAGAATTTTGTTACATAACAAGGTTAAATCACACCAGAGCCTGGTCGTGGATAATTCTACCGATGATTTGAAGGGAAGAACAAAACGGCTGAGAAAGACGACGAAACGCAAAGCAAGTCACAATTACCATATCATCTGCAGATAGTTTATCATACACCCAACGTTAATTTACCGTTGCCGCTGCTCTATCACATAGCGAGAGATAAAGTAGTTCGAGGTCAGGCATTGAGCCAATCGTTTACTTACATAATTGAAGAGCTGAATGCAAGCCCGAAAACATCGGACATTGTTTACGGACTAAAGGGAAACAAAACTTGGCACAGAATTGAATCATAGATTACGTCACCTTAGAATAAATTCAAGAACCCAAGTCCAACATCTCCTGGTACATGCTCTGTCTCAACTTCAAGCCTCTGGAGAGTAAATAAGGACCTGTCCTGTAAAGCAGATACAGCATCGGACACATTCCCATTCCCATCGGCCGAACTAAGAACGAGCTCGACAAGATTGGGAAACGTCAAGAGGTTGAGGAGAAGGATGAGGCTTTCACTATCAGTATGATGCATGCGGAATATGCGACATGTGGGAAGCGTTATTGACGCTTCATCCAAACCTGCGGGGTCATGACCATCTTGGCGAGTGTGCTGAGTGTTGCACTCGACGATGTTCGTCATTTGTGATAACGCCTTGTAGCATTCTTTAACGGTCCATGCTCGTGTATCTAGTCGCGTTAGTTGATCCCATGGAAGAATATAGTAAAACCCCAGTGCGGCTGTGCGGAGACTAGGAGCTATCCGAAACAAATCTTGTTCGATGAAGGGCCAATCCCACAAACTGGGAGTGTTTATGTCGAGCGATCGGAGGAGGGGAATGCGATTTCTAATTCCCGCAAAGGAATTGTAATACAAACCCGGCATAAAAAATGATGCAGTCTTCCAACGTAGCGAACGAGACGTCAGCTTTTGGATCATCGCAGTAGCTGACCCCTGAGTGGACTCGGACTCAGAGTCTGTGAGCGATGGAGGCATCGAAATATTGAGATACAAGGGGTGTACCCCTGTTCGTTGGAGCCATTGCTCCAACAAATCTTCTTGGACCTGGCAACGTGAGAAGGATATGACAAGTGTGATGGTGCTCCAGAGGCGAGGTGTAGAAATGGCAACAGCTCGCCATGAAGAGCATATTTTGAGAAGAAAAAGGGAAGAGATAATATTGTCGGAGGAGTCGCTGAGAGCTAAAATAAAAATCCTCACTAGCAGCTCGTTTGGTAGCCGAAGGATCAGGGATGATGGACGGGATGCTGCCGTCGCGAATCTGTAGTATAATGAGTGACAATAGAGATGATTTAAATGGCACGAACAGAGACATGGTACAGCCTGGATCTTAAGCAAGAACTGCTAAAGGAAATTTTGTAGTGAAGCGAAGTATCCCTGGAGTATATATAATATAAGTGAGCGTTTGTTGTTCGTTTTTTGACAATCCAGAGGGTCTACAATCCCCGCTAATTTAGTAGTGGGCTTTATACAAACTGAGGCCTTAGGCCTCGCTCAATTCGTCGATGAAGCACGCTCACGGTCACGTTACGACCGCTCCTGAAATTCATTGTATTTGCAATTGATGATCTGAGTATCAGCAACGCTTTTAAACAGTTTTAAACCAACAAAGATTACGCTGTGTGTAATCCAAGGTACATCCTACATCCGACGTAGGGTTAAAAGAATTTGGGACCCTTGATAGGCTCTGAATCATATATTTGACATTAATACAAACGACGTGAAGTTGATGGTATTCACCGTGACGCTTTGCATTGCCGCCGTAATGTCGAGGCCGTGACGGTGAGCCTGAGGAGCCTGAGGACTCGGAGCCTGAGCACCAGCAAAACCTGAAGGGTTTGGCTCCTGCTTATCAATCATTACCTAAGGCAGTAACAAAGCTTGAGTTCTTTGGGCAAAACCTGGCACGATATTTTATTCTTCTGCTTTGGTCTGGTCATAACTTTACCATAAAACCGAGATCTCACCATGAATTCAAGATTTAGATAATTGTGATGTGATGCACAAGTCAGTATCTTCATTGCTCAGTGGCTGCTAAGACCAAAAAAGCACCGAAACATTGTAATCAACTAATTCCACTTAGTATCCCCAGAAATAAGCCGGAAAAGTCACGGAGTAATTTTAGGTTTTCCTGGGAATCGATTCAAAGGCGGCTTTTATCAAAGCACTATTGTCACCTGTCCATGTCAACAGCATTAATCAGCAATCAATTGCTTCATCAGATAACGAGAGATAATGTAGATCGAGACGTCGGGCATTGAACCACAACATTTACTGAAATTTGGAACCAAGAAAAGTCTGGCAAAAGAATAGAAGTCACAGCTCACGTCACCTTAGAATACATTCAGGATCCCAAGTCCTAGGCTTCCTGATATGTGCTCTGTCCCAACTTCAAGCCTCTGGAGAGCGAATGAAGACCTGTCTTGTAAAGCCGATACAGCACTGGACAAACTCCCATTCCCATTCCCATTAATCGAGATAAGAATGAGCTCGACGAGGTTGGGAAACGTCAAAAGGTTGAGGAGGGTGATAATACTTTCATTTTCAGTATGACGCATGCAGAACGTGCGACATGTGGGAAGCGTTATTGAAGCTTCTTCCAAACCTGCGGGGTGTTGTCCATTTCGGGTGTGTAGAGTGTTGCATTCGACGATATTCGTCAGCTGAGACAGCGCCATGTAGCACTCTTGAATGGTCCACGCTCGTGTATCCAGGCGCGTCAGTTGATCCCATGGAAGAATATAGAAAAATCCGAGTGCAGCTCTCTGGATACTAGGAGCTTGTTGAAACAAATCGTGTTCTATGAAGGGCCAATCCCATAAAGTGGGAGTGTTTATGTCGATCGATTGGAGGAGGGGGACGCGATTTCTAATCCCCGCAAATGGATTGAAATACAAGCCCGGCATAAAGAACGATGCTGTCTTCCAACGCAGCGAACGAGACGTCAGCTTTTGGATCATCGCAGTAGCTGACGCCTGAGTGGACTCGGACTCAGAGTCTGTGAGCGATGGAGGCATCGAAATGTTGAGATACAAGGGGTGTACCCCTGTTCGTTGGAGCCATTGCTCCAACAAATCTTCTTGGACCTGGCAACGTGAGAAGGATATGGCGAGTGTGATGGTACTCCAGAAGCGAGGTGTGGAGATGGCAATAGTTCGCCATGAATGGCAGATTTTAAGGAGAGAGAGGGGAGACACAAATCCATTGGAGGAGTCGTTGAGAGCTAGAACAAATATCATCACTAGCAGCTCGTTTGGTAGCCGTAGGATCGGGGAGGATGATACGTGAGATGCCGCCATCATCAGTCTGTAGTTCAATGAGTGACAATAGAGAAAATTTATATGACACGAACGAAGACATGGATCAGCCTGGATCTCAAGCAAGAGCCGCTCAAGGGAGGATTCTTAATTGAGCGGTTGTTCTTTTTCGATCGTACCAAATCCAAAGGGTTAAATGATTTCTTTGCCCAGGAACGCTGAGAAATTTTAGTCAGTTTGTAGCTAGTGATTCGCAGTCAATGTATGGAACACCTTTGAACCGGTAATTGGCCACCGCAGAGGACAGCCTAAAGGGAAAACAGCAGTACAGTTGCAACGGTGTCAAACAACCACATACACTTCATTATGACCGTCATGAAGCCTCTGGGACGCTCCAATTGATGACCAGAGCATTCGCGTCGCTGACCACCCCATCTTGCGTCATTGATATAAATCGAAATGCCTCTCGAAGATTTTGGTCTTGGAAAGTGAGTAGTTGCATTGAACTTGATCTGCCTATTGCCATACAAGTCCTCTCGCTGCTTTGATGGCCTAGAAATGACAACAGATGGAATCCTGAGTGAGGGTGTAAGGGGACATACCAGTACTCCTCAGTTACGAAGGAGATGGTTATTGGTTATTGGCCAATGCCTTCGATTGTTGTGAGTATCAATGGTAGTATCTTCTAGATGGAACTTTGCTGACATTACAGCTTGTTTTGTACATACAGGCTCTGGAAAAAGGGGAAATAATCCCTGCTGCTAAACAACGGTTCTCAAGTTAATTCCTATCCTCACGCGTCCTCCAAGGCATCAAACGTTCCTCCGCTTGCGGTCCTTCCAATCAAGACCGATCAAGAACAATGCGACCGTGACAATCACTGAGCTCATTCAAGCCCTAGCTATATTAATTCCTGGTACTGTAGAAGGTTCCACGCGGGCCTACGGTCGTCCCGCAGAAGTCGGCCACAAGGAATCAGTAGACGAACTGAGAGCTATACATGGCCAGAATACGTGTTCACGTAAGTCCTCAAGTCAGACACTAAGTCGGGCAAGTTCAGTCCGGGGATTATGCCTCTTCCCAAGCATGGGAGGGGAGAATTTTTATGGTCAAATGCCTGGAAAATTTCAGTCATCCTGAGGAGCGTTCATGCGTCATAAAAGGATGACGTTGAGATCTGAGACATCGAAACTTGGATGCTAATGAATCTGCAAAAACTCAGTAAGATCTTGTACGACGGTGATTCTCAGAGGTACTCACACATCCTAATTCAGAGTACCAATCAGTGGTTGAAATATATAGATCCATGGTTGACGACGTGCTCCATTGAATGCAGTCATGCCATCTCGGCGGCTGACCTAGAAAAGACTGGCATGGATAATCTTGCCCCCGTCTTTATACCCGTAGTTCAAGCACTGACAAAGACTACAGAGACACTCGTTATCGTTGATTATGTTCAGGCGGTGGTGCGATTGATACCTTTAAGAGACTAGACATTTTGCAGATTCTGAGCAGCGGTGTCAATGTGAATATTGAAACCGGAACCCAAGACGTTATCGAAAAAAACAAGTATCGAAGCGCTCCACGATTACCGTCCGTCTGTCATTCGAATAGCAGTGAATTGAGTCGAACTCGTCGAACAACCTGAAGCAGAACCTGAGTATCGTGACGAAGTCGAGGATCCTCCAAAGGGGAAGGTTGGGGCAAACCCACGCAAACGGACCAAAGCACTACCAGCTCTCAGAATTCAACCATCCTCGAACACTGTCTTGTATTCTTCGCTGACTATGCTCATACTTTTCTCGAAATTTTTCGAGAGGCGTCTCTATTATCATGACTTCTCGTTGTCACCGCGTAAACGAATAGCTCACTGTCTACAGCTTTATCAGGTGCTATTCTCAGAGTCAAATTTCAATACGAACTCACCAAGGGAACTCGGAAGTAAAGCGAGTATAAAATGAAGCGAAGGAGGCGAGTGATGCTTATTTGAACGCCGATCAGGACAAGTTGCGAAGTTCTCTTCAAATGGATTTCGAGGCATGATCAACAACTTTTGACGAATTTGCTCGTAAAACGAGCGAGCGAAGTATATGTGAACAAGGAAAGCATTACAACATTGGGGACTCCTTTTTTGCATTCTCAATGAAATTTGTCCAAGTCCTATCAGTTGCATAGTAATGCAATTTTTTTTATAAACTCGCTCGGTTCCGTGTCCTCTGATTCGTTCGGCCTCTGATTTTATATATAGGAGGCTAACGTGTCATCTAAATATATATCTACGATGTGATTTAACAAGATTTCACACTCATTCGACCGTCGGCACATAGCCGGTGGACAAACCGCTGGAACGGGAGGTACCGGTCACAAAGCGATGCAGCCTTACCAGGGCGACTACCGTCATGTTGGGTGCTCGTCCCATAAAACTGGCTCTTAAAAATGCACTGACATTTCATATCCCCTTCGCGCAGTTGTTGCCCTCACAGGAGGCATAGCGACGGGCAAGTCGACTGTATCCGACCACTTCAAAGCCAGGAGAGTACATCTCATAGACGGAGATGTCCTCGCAAGGCAAGTCGTCGAGCCCGGCACACCTGCACTCAAGCGCATCGTAGCAGCTTTTGGCACGAATGTTCTTCCGTCGGACGGCTCGCTTCACTGGAAGAAGCTGGGCGCGGTTATATTCCCTGATGCGGCACAGCGGAGGAAGTTGAACGCCATAGTGCATCCAGCGGTTCGTCGAGCCATGGCTTGGGCAGTCCTTGGTTATTGGGCTCATGGCTACAATTACGTAGTATTGGACGCCCCCCTGTAGAGGGAGGACTATGGCGCTTCTGTGGGAAGGTCGTCATTATCTATTGGTACTTTCATTTACATTCATGGTTCCGATCAAATGACTCACCATGATGATTGTAGCTCTGTAGAAACGCAGTTGCAACGATTAACGACTCCCGACGGGTCTTCAGAGGGAGATGCCTCTGCAAGGCTCAAATCCCAATTGGCGACAAGGTCGGCTATGCGGACGTCGTAATCGACAATTTCGGATCGCGTGGGTATCAAGAGGCACAAGTGGATGCTCTAGTCAGGCGACTGGGGAGAAGGGCAGGATGGTAATGGGTTGTCAGCTGGCTGGTACCTCCGTTTGGAATTCTTAGTGCGATTTGGGGGCTATTATGGCGGAATGTACGCGGAAAGAGAATATGACAAGAGTATGAGTCGCACATTTTCTTTGTTTTCTTAATGTTTCCGACTACAGTTTATCCATGACAGATTGATAATATACCCATAGGAAGCAGGGAGGCTTACCTTTGGATGTATCGACAGAGCGTCGTTTAAGTATAAGCGTAAGAAACCGTTATTTACATCAGGTGTTTTCCTTTGCCGATACGTATAATATATGTGGCAGCAGTTCACAAATTGACAACAACGCAACATGCTTGAGCAACTTCAAGATCTACCCGAATCCGAGTGCTCGGTTATAAGTGTACGAGACGTATTGTTTTCATCTCCCTTTTGCCGACAATCATGATAGCTCAACATTATACATTAATAATATGCCGGCCGTATTGAGGAGCAGAAGTGTGTCATTGAGTGCAGTATAGTAAATCAACAGCAAGCCTAGGATGGGATAATAAGTGTGGGGTACAGAATTATGGGCGAAAATCAGGAATTTGCAATATAATGAGGTTTCCATCACCTTTGCCTATAACAAGTACGTTTGAAGAAAAGGCATGAACATGGCCGCGATATGCTGGTGGCACCCAGCACACTCTGTTTTCTCCGTCAAAAACCCAGCCTTGCAACGGCTTGTATGTCAACTGATGATATGTTTGTGGAGGACATAAAGGCAGTGCATGTGGAGGTATCTGGAATGTACCCAATTCACAGAATATGCTGGTCTCCCCACCCATAAATTGGATATCATGAGGGCGTGAAGACAAACACCACTCATTCAAGGACATCCTACTACGGGCGTCCCAGATACGGATGGTCTTGTCAAAAGAGCCAGAAATGATGCGTGTCCCGTCATGCGAGATAGCCACTGACCAGACCGTATCTGAATGTCCTTCGAGTGAACACAATGACGCACCACTATGGGCGTCCCAGATCCGGATGGTCCTGTCATGAGAGCCAGAAATGATGCGAGACCCGTCGTGTGAGATAGCGACTGATGAGACCGTATCTGAATGTCCTGCAAGTGAGCGCAACGACGCACCACTATTGCCGTCCCAGATCCGGATGGTGTTGTCTATAGAGCCAGAAATGATGCGTGTCCCGTCGTGCGAGATAGCCACTGACGAGACCCAATGTGAATGTCCAGTGAGTGAGCGCAACGACGCACCACTGCGGGCATCCCAGATCAGGATGGTCCTGTCATGAGAGCCAGAAATGACGCGGGACACGTCGTGTGAGATAGCCACTGATGAGACCGTATCCGAATGTCCTGTAAGTGAGTGCAACAAAGCACCACTACGGCTGTCCCATATCCGAATGGTCTTGTCGTAGGAGCCAGAAATGATGCGGGTCTCGTCATGCGAGATAGCCACTGACGAGACCCTACTTGAATGTCTTGTGAGTGAGCTCAACGACGCACCAGTACGACTGTCCCATATCTGGATGGTCTTGTTATCGGAACCAGAAATGATGCGGGTCTCGTCATGCGAGATAGCCACTGACAAGACCCGACTTATATGTCTTGTGAGTGAGCTCAACGACGCACCAGTACGACTGTCCCATATCTGGATGGTCTTGTTATCGGAACCAGAAA
>JASFDB010000120.1:0-12152 GCA_036937035.1 Cystodermella granulosa | reverse complement strand
TTTTCGCTAGCATTTTAGCGTTCATTCTCGCTCTTTACCTCTATCTGAAACGCTATTCCGATGGTACTCTTGGTCGAGCAATGCCTTTACCGCCGAGTCCGAAAGGCCTTCCCATAATCGGGAATCTTCGTGATTTACCTACTAGTTTTGAGTGGAAAACCTATCATGAATGGAGCAAAAACCTCAGTAATGCTATTCATTCAACCCCTTTTCTCTGGATGAATATTGACAAAATTCCTTATAAACAGACACTGATATAATGCATTTAAATGTGGCGGGCACATCACTCATTGTACTCGATACGTCTGAGGCAGCTACAGAATTACTGGAGAAGCGGTCTTCTATCTATTCTAATCGGTAAGTTGTATCATTTACCTTGGATTTCATTTTACACAGTATTTTAGTGCAAGGATGCCAATGATGAACGAACTTATGGGCTGGAGTTTCAATTTTGGGTTCATGGCTTACGGTATGTCCTTCTACGCAGGAATGTGTACGATCTTTATCTTTCTGCCCCTTACCTAGGCAATCGATGGTACGTAGTCCAACTAAAAAATTACGCTTCCTCCTAAGCTTAAGTTATACCTTGTCTAGGCGCAAGCACCGCAGGCTTATGCACCAATTATTCCACCCAACAGCTGCTAAAAAGTTCCATCCGCATGAGGTCAAAGCGACTCACAATCTTCTTCGCCGATTTCTGGACTATCCAGACGACGTTATAGGGAATCTAAGGCAGTGAGTGACTCGAATTATTGATAACGGCCATCCAATGTGTTAATTTATGTAGGCTGTCTGGAGAAACGATCATGTCAATCGCTTATGGACTGGAAGTGAAGCCAACAGATGATCCGTACATCAAAACTGCAGAAGCTGGTGTACATCCTCTAGTTGCTGCTGGTGTACCGGGGGCTTTTCTCGTCGATGCGTTGCCAATCCTGAAGTATGTACCAGAGTGGATCCCTGGTGCAGGATTTCAACGAAAGGCAAAAGAATGGAAGAAATTGGCACGTACGATGATTGAACTTCCTTTTGCCGCCGCTAAACGAGATATCGTGAGTTCTGTGCTTTTATAGCAGATTCATTCTCTGAGTGATTGAAGGCAAATGGCGTTGCTCCCTCTTCGTTTACTTCTTTAAGCCTGCAAAAGCTGGATGAAGGAACCTTGGATGATGCTTATGAGGAAGATATCATTCAAGGGACTGCGGGCACGATGTATGCAGGTATGTTTACTATCAAGTTGCCACATTGTTAAGCATGGCTCTAAACGGCTCTTCAAAATTAGCTGGCTCGGACACTGTCAGAGCAATTTCCTCGTATCACCGTTCATTTAAGCTTATTTACAGTTTTACAGACCGTCTCTTGTATTGCGTCATGCATTCTTGGTCTCCTTGAATATCCCGAAGTTCTCAGAAAGGCTAGAGAAGAAATTGACTCGGTTATCAAACCCGGCCATCTTCCTGACTTTGACGATGAGGAATCTCTGCCCTATATCACGGCTATTGTCAAGGAAAGTCTTCGATGGAGAGACGTTACCCCTATCGGTAAGATGATATTCAACTGGTATTTCACAGTGGTGTCGACACTCTCATCCATAGCTGTTCCCCATCTTCTTGATGTTGAAGACGAGTATAAGGGGTATAGACTTCCAGCGGGTTCCATTGTAATTCCCAATGCTTGGTTAGTGCCTTATTAGTATTTTGGAAACAGATCAATATTAATTCTGGAACAGGGCAATGCTTCATAACGAGGACGTGTATCCAGACCCTTTCAGGTTCAATCCAGACAGGTTCATGAAGGACGGCAAACTCAACAGGGCCGTACGAGACCCTGCACATGCATGCTTCGGATTCGGGAGAAGGTACTCGATCACTAAACCTTCCGAGTCAGGGTTAAGCGACTAAAAACACCTCGATATACAGAATATGTCCAGGGCGTTACATGGCTTTTTCATCCATCTGGATTGCAGTGGCCAGCTTGATCGCCGTTTTTGACATTGAAAAAGCTCGGGATGAAAACGGAAATGTCATTGAGCTAAACCACGAATATCTCTCTGGTCTTGTTTGGTATGAGAGAAATTTACACCTTGAGTTGTGCTCACTGTCATTGTCTCTACGCAGCATACCCAAGTCGTTCAAATGCTCGATAAAACCTCGTTCTAAGGAAGTTGAGGCACTCATCCGATCTAGCATCAATTACGAACTCTAACTTTCTCATTTCGAGAATATAACGCTCGTTTAGCATTTACTCACCTGTCGAGTATACAGATACCATAACTTACTAATTTATCTCAATGGAATTTTGAATATCGAAAGTACTTCGTCAACCAATTGCAATTCGCTTGAGTCTAGTTGACTTGAACGAGATCTGTTGAAACCCCGCAATGTTTGGTCACGTTAAAGGTTGATATCTGCAAATTGAAGCCCGAGTCAAGTTGATCAACTTCAACTATCATGCGTTTAGGCCATGTTGACGCGCACATACTGCTCGTTTGTAAAGACAGACGCCTTTAACTGATGGTTATTCGAGTATACGATTACATAAAGTCATGCTGTGGCGTTCCTGTCCTGTCCCAGGCTTAAGGCTTCGCTCAGGCTGTTCCCAACTATTCCCGATTGGTGCGCTCGACCCTCACGAGATTTAACCATAGACGGGTCTGCAATTCAATCCGTTAAGGATCCAGGAAGTCGTTGACATTCCTCATGTCAATACTTGATCTTAGTCACCGGTCTTCGGGTTGAACGACTATAAGAGCCTGCTGGCAGTGGTTTTCAGTACCGAACACCCCCAATTCTCAGGCGTTCAACTTTAGTTCTCAGAGTCAGTCAATATGATCCATTTCGATCTGTTGGCGAGCATCGTTTCCTTCTCCGTCGTCCTGTATCTTTATTTTGGAAGAGGAAGGAAGACTCGGAATCAGTATCTTGGTCTGCCTTTACCACCTGGACTCAAGAAACTGCCGATCCTGGGAAACATGCTTGATCTACCCAAAAGTTATGAATGGAAGACTTATCACAAATGGTGCAGAGAATTAGGTGCGGGTGTTTCAATTTGTTCACATTATTTCAAACCCGTAGATTGCTCATTCGACTCGTCTGGTATCACAAAGGCACTGATATTATGCACCTCGATATTGCTGGTACTTCGATTATCGTTTTGGATACATTCGAAGCTGCTTGGGAGTTACTCGAAAAGAGGTCTTCAATATATTCCAGCAGGTTCAATATTCAGGTTTTTTTTAGTTTGCTTTGGAGCTTAATTTCTTTCAAGGCCAAGGATGCCTATGATCAACGAATTAATGGGATGGGATTTTGACTTTGGTTTTATGCAATATGGTGGGTATTCTATCCGTAAGGAATGTGTTAAAATTAATTGGAGGGTTTATTCTTAGGTCCACAATGGTATTCGTTTGATCGAAGTTCTATATCTCTTCACTCATATGCTATATGTGAACAGGCGGCTGCATCGAAGACTCATGCATCAGGCATTTCATCCATCTGCTGCCCGAGGATTCCGCCCACATGAATTGAAGGCCGCCAGAGGATTACTTCGCCGTTTGCTTGATAATCCCAAAGACACAGTCTGGAATTTACGACAGCAAGTAGTTTTGTGCTGGAGAATTTCGAGAGTGTTGAGTTTCTCTACAGACTTTCAGGAGAGACAGTATTGTCAATTGCCTACGGTCTTGACATCAAGTCTAGCGATGACCCATATATCAAATTAGCTGAAGATGGAGTTCGTCCTCTTGGTGCAGCAGTTCCAGGAGCATTTTTGGTAGACGCTCTGCCCATCCTCAAGTATGTCCCAGACTGGATGCCGGGTGCTGGTTTCAAGCTTAAAGCAAAGGAGTGGCGAAGACTCGTCAGGACTATGGTTAACAAGCCTTTTGAGACCACGAAACAAAATATGGTAAGCTATCAACTAAAATTTCAGAACTGTTCTAGAAAAATCACAATGCTAAATTTATGTTCAGGAAAATGGGACTGAAACTCCCTGTTTTATGTCGAAAAGCCTAGAAAATCTATCCCAGACAAGGGATAATTCATACAAGGAAGAGGATGTCAAGTGTGTGGCTGGAACAATGTTCGCTGGTGCGCCATATCATTATTCCCATAAATTGAAATTCAGACAAAAATCTGTGGTAATGTAGCGGGATCAGACACTGTATATTCCTTGTAACCGCTACATATTGTTATATTCTAACGAACTTCGTTTTTAGACGGTTTCTGCAATCGCAACCTGTATTTTAGGTTTTCTCGAATACCCCGAGGTTTTGAAGAAAGCCCAGGAAGAAATTGATTCAGTTTTGAGAGATGGCGTTCTACCTGATTTCGATGACGAGGATTCCTTGCCATACCTGCATGCTATCGTTAAAGAGTCTTTACGATGGCGAGATGTCACACCGATTGGTAAGTACTGTAGCGTTCAATGGAGTTTGGCGGACTATTCTGATTAATATATATAGCAATCCCGCACTACATACATGTGGACGACGAATACAAAGGGTATAGAATCCCAGCGGGATCTATTGTCATTGCAAACGCATGGTGAATACATTGTCCACTATTGAAGTTAAACTGAGCTGACTTACCTCTTAGGGCCATGCTTCACGACGAGACCGTTTATCCAGATCCCTTTACTTTTAACCCTGACCGATTTATGAAAGACGGAAAGCTCGATAAGGCAATGCGCGATTCAAATCATGCTGCCTTCGGGTTCGGAAGGAGGTTTGAATTAAGTCTATAAATTGTCAATGTCAGACTAATTATCTTTTAGGATATGTCCTGGACGATATATGGCGACATCTGCAATCTGGATCACTGTTGCATCTCTAGTCGCAGCCTTTGATATCACTAAAGCAGTTGATGAAAACGGAATTGTCATTGAGCCTTCTCATGAATATCTTTCTGGTCTGATCTCGTGAGTGTGAGCATCATATTTCCATTTGCCCCTCTTGAATACATAATCAGGTTCCCCGTAAATTTTGATTGCTCTTTCAAACCGAGATCAAAAGCAATGGAGGCTGCCATCAGGTCCACCATCAATGACGAGTAAGATCTTTTTACTTCAAGTTTCAATGTTGCTTTGTTGAAATTGCACCGTAGGTATCACCTTTGATTTTTGCCCTACAATGCTTACAGTAATCCATGCTGCAAAATGTTTGTTAATATTGGATGTGATTCTTATGTGGTTTGTTTGAACATCGCACTTGTCGGCCTATTTGAGTTTAACGTCGCCGATTATTGAAGAGAAAAGAAAAGAAAATTTGGATTGCATTATAACTTTACTTATTGTACTTCGAGTCCATTGGAATACCTGAAATTGTCTGTGCTTCAAAAAGGTAGAAATCAAACTTCTTTCTCAATCCCCGGGTTTTTATCTTGGTGCTTGAAAGCACTTTTGATCTTTCCCCCGAGCTGTTCTGTACGATCCTCTACCCCATGTCCTACCCATGCTACTTTACGCATATACCCCCACTGCATCAAACCGCGGTGCTTCCTATGAAGGTCACCTTTACGTGCTTTGTACTGCTTTAACTCGCCTAAGACCCCAGTCGGTCGTCCAGCTGTTGCGTTGGTATCATCATGCTTATCATCGTGATCGTCATGATTGTCTTCAGAATCTGAATCAGAGGAGCTTGAATCTGAGAGCGAATCTTCGCCACTTCCATTCAGCTCCACTCCAATTTCTCCTTGCCCTTCCACAGCTTCAAGCACATTTATGACTTCCCTTATACCCTTTTCCTTCCTCCCAGCACGCCAATGACCCCCACCTAACCCTGGAAGGAGTCTTAGTTTCACTTTGAGCGTTCCGATATGCTCTTCGTCATCATGTTCTTGGTAGACGACGTTTCCCTGGCCACGATGTACTCCGCCCTCCACATTGCTCCGTCGAATAGGAAGAGAAAGTGTCAACTGCTCTTCATCTGGAATGTCTTTCAACCAGAGGGTACAAAACGCTGGAGTGAGATCCGGGCCAAGAGCGTGCTTTCGGAAAAGAATAAGAATACAAGATGCGTAGCGCTTGAGAACAGGAAGGCGGACTGCACGACCATGCTTCTCCCTCCAAACTGGTTTACTTGTACCAACGTCTTCCTCTTCATTACGAGCTAGATCATGCGAAGGAACCATCTTAGCCTTCCCATATCGTGTGCGCAGGACAAGGCGGCATCCGGCAAGGTCGTGTGGCAACTCGGATTCGGAGGTGATGCTGGGCTGCACTTCAAGTGTAGCGGTATTCCAGCCAAGCAGGCGTTTTGGAAGCTGAAGTTGAACGCTTCGAAAGAGTAAAGTAACCTTGATTCGACCATAGCCGATCCCGCCTACGAGGGGAAGTGAACCATTAAAGTGAGAGGAATGCGCAAAGAGCTTTGGGAGAGGAAGGACAACAGCGCCAAGAAGAGGGTTGACTTCATGCAGACGTCCGTCATTCACTGAGATAAGTACATTGGTTTTACGCCAATCACGGATAAACTTCTCGGTGCCAGCGTCATACTATGTTGTTTTGGTTAGTATGAAGGTGACAGAAATGAGACAAAATACCTACGAAAGGATTACCGCTCTTGACTTTCGTACGAGTCTTGTATACTCGTTCATGGTTGATGATGATCGTACAATAAGCACTTGGTAGATCGTCCGAGCCCGCATCTTCATCGTTCTCTCGGACTCCACTCTCTCTAATTTTCTGTACCTCCAAACCGCTGATCTGTTCAATTCGGATTGAAAGTATGCCGCTTGGCCATTCATCGCTGGGGCGCGAGTCGGCAATGATCTTGTCACTGCTCTCCTTGAGATCTTCCTTCTTCTGCTGGTCGATCTCGCCAGTCGTGTCCTCGTTGTCAGACTTCGCCTCGCGTAACTTGTCCTCGGCCTCTTTTTCTATATTCTCCTTGATTTCCCTCGTTTTATCACGCGCTAGATGGTGCTCCAGACCGGTTTTAGAGAAATAACCACATTCCCAAACCAGCGCCCCAGGCCACGATTCGCCATTCTCAGACGTGAAAGAGTCTTCACGAATCGAAATCTTGTTATGCATATCTTTACTTGTCATAATATCCTTCAAAGGGAGTTCCACTTTGCCGAGCATGTCGTCCGCTGTCATGGAATCTGAAGAAAAAAATATGAAGTAACCGGTCAATTACTAACGTATAATGCCTACCCGAATCCCAAAGCTGAAGCATAAGCTGTTCCTGTGCATTTAGCTCCGCAGGTCCGACCAAAAGGGCCGTGGTCTCTTCCCAAACCGGATTTCCCTCTGCTTCGATGATTCTGAACGATATTCAGTAAAAATACGTTGAACCTGACAACACTAACCTTGTTGACCACAAAGGTTTTCCCCACTTGCCCCAACCCGCCGTAACATACACATCACCATTCTTCCCGTCACTAGACTTGAGGATTTTTCCCTGATCGCCATTCTTGAAACCTGAAGCGCGTCTGATAGTAATGATGACTAGGCCGACTGCCTCCGTATCCATCTTCTCTTCGCCCATCAGGATTGACTTCAAGTCGAGATTGATACTATGCGGGGCAACATACTCGGACAAAGCAGCATCAATGCTGCTTTGCACCCAACCCGATAAGCCAGGGACGTCCATGACGTTGAAAAAATTCTTTGCGAGGGGCGTGCAATTTAGCAGAACTTTCGGCTGACCAAGAAATGTGAACGTCATCAGGGAGAGGAATGGTGGATTGGGCGTGAGCTGAATACGAATTCTCGCGGTAGAAATGAGGCCCGTGAGCTCGATCCAGACTGGGACAGTAATGCCACCAGCGACCCAGAACTCTACCAAGAGGTGAGCATTTCCCGATCTGTCCTTGAGTCCACCTTCTGTGTTTCGTGCACGATATGCCAAGGCAACTTCCATGTTAATGAAGTCACCTTCCTCTGCCTTCATACCATCTATCTCTTTGGTCGCAGAGCCTGCCGCAAGCCAGCGTATTCCTAAGACGCGGACAGGTACAGAACCTTGCCCCAAATCCGCGACACGAACGCCGTGGACGAACTTTGGAAGCGTTGATTGAAGAGAATCTTCGAGCATGTCGGCGATGGAAGTAAAAAGGGCTGGGTTGACGATCGGCCAGAGGGATTTGATGAAAGAGTTCAGCCATGCCGCTGATTCCGGGGCGTCTTCATTTTTCTTGTCTGAGTCCGAACGTGTCTGAAAAACAATCCAGTAAAAGAAGAGTGAAAGGCGAAAAAAAAAACGTACCCTTTTACTCAGATTTCGTCCTTGAGCAGTTGAAGTACGTGGATTCTGGAACATTTTGAGAGAAGCGGCGACGAATGTAACAGAAATTCCAAGTATGCAGCAGCTAAGCGGCGCAACGAGGAGATATATCCATCTGAAAGGACTTCTAGATAACAGTAACCATAAGAAAAATTCTGCTAGAGCTCCAACAGCTGTTGCAGCACCGGCAATAATCGACGTCTGTATTCTAGCCTTGTCTTGTTCTCCACCTGGATTTTCCCACCAGCCTTGGTGCGTAGCATCGAATACCACTTTCTCTAAATTACTGTGAACGCGTCCAGAATCCACGGCATCGTCACGACGATTTTCTATTTCTTTCTCCTCTCTTTCAGATGGAGGTGGAGGTATCTGTTCGAGTTCTACTTCGGTAGCATCATGTATTGTCAGAGGAAGATGAGTGACTGGGTCGGTTACTGAGCGTTCGTTGTCTTTGTTGCCCTGTTTGCGCTCGCCTGGGGCATTGGGTTCTGACATTGCAAGAATGAGGATAAAATGAGCATGGATACTGTTTTAAATGCTCACATCACACACTACATCAGCCTAGAACTCCACTGGTCCCAGTCATGTCATACTCTCCACAGGCAACGATATGCCGAATTACTCGTGGGTCCCTGACCCTCCGGTGAATTTTAGTAGACTTTCTGATAAATTTTGACCATACATGAAGGTAACAGTGGTTCCAGTGAGTTCAGGCTGTTGGCACGTATGCAGCGCTGAGCATAAAATGTTCAAAAATCCAGATTTTAATTGCGAGCAACGTCATGATGGTCAACCTGCACGTGACTGTCCGTATTTAACCGCGCGATTTTTTTCTGATACCCTACTCATTTCCTGGATTCGCACTATTGTCCCCCTGCGATTTATCTTGCTCGCAGGAGCCTACCGCGTTTCCTAGACAAACCATACGCCTCAGCTGGAGCGCACTTCCGCTGTAGCTGGCTTTCGATGTTCTCGAATTGAGGTCGTGTTCCTTACCAGAGGTGTTACATCGCTGTACTGTACGTTTGAATTCAAGTGTATATCAACATCAATATAAGATAATCCAGTCAGTAATGCAAGCTATCACAGCAATGAACATAAACGTTTGATGATACAGGTAACTTAAATTGTCAATTGAGCATTTATCTTCTCGAGAACAATTGATTATTCAGATTAGGTGAAATCTTGACTTCATGATCATGATCACGTCTCGCAGTCGTCGCTTCTCGTCTTGGTTCCATGTAGATGCCATTGACGGTGAAGGCTATGTTTCTGAAGATGAACTATTCATTGATCGTTTTCCTCTATTGGAATCTTCACGATGTTCATCTTCTCGCCAGGCAAATACGTGTCATATCAGCGTTGTTGCTGTACAAATTTCAAAATCATTCACTTATGCTTCGAACAGCAGAATACTATACACGCTGTTCGCTTCCGGATCTCAAAGATGTCTATCACCGCGACTGTGGCCAACGTCTATGGGAGAGGACAATGGTCTTGTCTATCGATCGCGAGCTGTGCTTCAGTGTACCCCTATCCAGCAAGCTGGGTCAGGTTGAACATTAAGATCGACTGGCATGTTTTGAGAGCTTCTTATCATTCGTACCGTTGTTCCTTGCATTCGAGGTGAAGTCTTTGGGGCTGTCCATGCAATGACCATGCTGTGTGGTTCTTAACGCCTTCCGCCTATATCGGAGATTGAGTAGAAGCCATCTCAGCGTTGGAGGCGTGCGTGTATGTGTCGTTTGCAAGAATCCACAGCAGATGAGCCCGATCCATATAGTGTATGATGGAGGAACGCGAGTGGCATTGTCCGTGAATACACCGCTACACAAGAAGCCAAAGTCGGGGTTGTCCATCGAGCCACCACTGCGGCCATAGGCTGGCATGGTATCTGACCGGACTTGCGACAGAAGATGGCCGAATTCACCCCGGACCGATTTACGGGGAAATAGTCCCTGTGCAACCAATCATTTTATAAACGTCACTCCTTTGGCTCGAGATCTCGGTCGATGCGTATCCGACAATATGGTCCATGGTCGTTTCCTCATTTCTAATGTGCTCATTCAAAGGTTCATCGTCAAGCATGCAACCATAGTTGCGTTGGCTTAACACCGTCGTCGTACCTGTTTCACTTGAGAGGGGTCCAGCCTCATGACAAACCTACCCATCGCTTCTGCTGCCACTGTTTTGCCAATACAGCTTCGATGTCACAGGACACCTGGTAGACGCATTTCCAGACCTATTATTTTCAAGGAAAATTATCTTGGAAAAAATGTATTGTCCTACTGGTTTCTCTTTTTGCTGCTACAATCTAGCTCCGAGGACTCACAGAATGAAGAAAGTTTCTTGGTCGCAGGGGTCTCACACTTGGGGTCCACAACTGTGGCATCGATACATAACATTTAATTGTATTGAAGCCAAGTTACCTAATTTCGCTCGAAATACAATTTCTCTACAGATGAATGGGGCTGTTACCGAAAATCTGGTGCCGTGTTTCCAGCGTGGCCTGCTCAACCCTCTATACAAGCGTTTAGATGTCAAACTTCATTTAGGCTCCAATATTTACTCACTCAAGGAGCGACTGTAGCGTGTACGTGAAATCGACCAACTTTGGTTAAATTTCTGATAATGACCCGCACAGGAAGCGCACAACTATTAATCTCAGCTTCTGTGCTTTGACACGGAAATATTTCTCTTTGATGACCTACGCAAACGTTCGATCGACTATATGATGAGAGCGGTCGTGGAACGCAAAAAAACGTTATCGATGCTCCAATCGTAAGGGTGAATTATCCATATCCTTCTTGGTCAAAAAGAAACAGTCTCTCTATGGGTCCTATCGCGTTAATGATTTCCTTTGGCTTTACAAAATTATGTCACTAGTGCTCAATAATTGCCTAGAATCATGATTGCATTTGTGCCGAAACTCCGCTATCTCGACATCAAGCGAGCAGGATCGATGGCAGCTCCTTCTGTACGGCCCTACGGGCCGACGGCGAACTCGAACAATTAGAATCCCGAGGGTCTCTGCCATTGCCCACCTTACAGCTTTCAGCATTCAAGGAGTGGCATCCTGTATCGTTGAACCATTTGACTACAGGGTAGTACGCTTTCAATCGATAACGATATCGCGGCAGATTCCACCCTTTTATTCTTGGAAATAAGGCACCTTCTGATTTTTTTCCAAACAGGTTTCGACCTTTAAAGCTGTCGCCCACAATAGATTGATGGTCGCGCACTGCAGCTTGGCATCATTGCGTGTACTTGTACCGGCTATTCTGAACTTGCTTGTCATACACTACTTCATCAGGCAAAATATTCTCGGGGAATACTCACCCCTAGCCATATCTTTCTCTCACGGCCGTAATAGTTGCGCCTGTGAACATGAAAGCCGTGGAAAATGATTCAGCGCAGATTTTGTTCAGAACGCGTCCCCAAAAAGCTAGCCTATTGTGTGGAGGGGGCTCACTGATGTATTCTGCTTGTCTGCTGACCGAATTGTAAATTACCCACCACCGGCTGTTTACTATTACGGTATGTTCAAGCGTACCTTCTTTCGACCCCAGAACGTGATGGCGAATTAACTTGACCCTAAAAATCGTTTGGGATGGGTATTTGACGACAGTCAGGAACATTCGTTTTTGCGCAGCGCGCGGTCACAGTCGAAACAAGTTGATGCTGGTGACTTTGGTACGTATTGATACACGTAGCCGAGATTGACCATCGCCCTTGGTTTTGTGAAAGAATGTTACGAGGCCACTAGCAGGACTCTGTCTACTATCAGTGTGACGTTTTCTGTCATATTCAAATATACTCTAGCCTTAATATGGATTGGCCATGTGGTCGGCCAAGGTCAATTATCCTCTTTCATTGTTTCTGATGTAAGAAGCCGAAACAGATTATGTGGCTAATAATGGGCATA
>JASFDB010000118.1:0-12162 GCA_036937035.1 Cystodermella granulosa | reverse complement strand
GCAGGGCAGAGTAGGCTGAATATCATTGTGGGCAAAGGCCTACACTCAAAAAATGGGATAGCAGTACTTAAGCCTGCCATGCAAAGAGCGATGGATGAGTGCGTGACCAAAAGCTAATCAATTGTATTGACTAATTTTGACTCTAGTCTGAAAATACCATGGAGGGTGGATGCCCGGAACGGTGGTGTACTGATCGTGACACTACCAGCTTGAACAGTGGGTTTCGAGACGACAATGTTTTGCACCATCACAAAATGAGGAACTACAAACTATTCTACATCGCTTGCTATCTTTCTCGTTGTAAATGAGTATGTTGGATGGAACGGGGTGTCATGCATGTGATGACTGGAATATCTAATTTCGGATGTTTTGTTTGTACTGTTATACCCAATTTTTGCTATGCCTCCTTTTTTACTCGTCATACTGGTTGTATTGCTTAATTTCCTTGTTGTATCCTACTGTCGTTGAGGACAGAGAGCCTGAAGTCTGAGCCTGATTGGAGAAATCGTCAGAGCACACGTATGCGGGAACAGAGCATTATAATTGGACCTCACTTGTGATGGGATCCATCATTCTTTCTCGTAGCGCGGTTCTACTGTTGAGGCTGACTAGGAAAGAATTCGAGTATACTGTAGCCCAGAAGATATGAAAAATCAAGATCTGTAAACATAATAATGGCATTTTATTACCCTTGCTGATAATGATGTGAAATGTGAAGAAGATCAGGCTCTTTCTCTGAGTTAACCACTAGTTTCAAGTCAAATCAGTCTACTAGATTGGCATCTGGAAGATGTTGACATACTATGATTAGATTGAGCAAAACGAAAATGCTTGTTGATCGTAGTAATTCAGTGCCCGAACCGATTAGGTTTTGATATGAACTGCTCACCCGCTTATAGTACCTACACCGATGGAACGGATGATCAATTTATCGATTAGATTCTCACTTCTACCACACAATACAATTTAATTCCCGCGCAACACGAATAAACGGCTTACCTCCGAAATCCACTGCGGCCGGCATTCAAGTAGTGAATCATCAAGGAAATAATGAGAAAATCGCAAACGACACTACAAGAGACTTGTAGCGTGCACAGCACCTGATCCGCAACTCTTGAGTTCCAATTATCAAGAAAGTGCCTGATACGAGACGCACATCACCAAGTGGACTATGTATTGACTGGATATCGCCAGTAGTAGATCTGAAAAGCGTTTCTGATTATTACACAAATATATCAGAATTTCGAATGTTTACATCTTTATAGCCAGTCCTTTGAAACATCACACATGTGAGCCGAAGGTTAATTGTTAGGACAGAAAAACACACCCAATCCACTTACTATCAAACAATGAGTCTAAATAATTTTTGAACACCTCAGATATACTCACCAGTCTGCACTGTGATTAGAGCGGGCTATTACAACCGTTTATCCATCCTAACTCTAGATCCAGAGAAAAATGACGTACAACAACAGTCAATATGACTGTCCTCTTTCCGGAAACTGAAAATTCACATGTTAACATTTGAGATCAGCTTTTTGTGCTTGTAAACGTACTCCGCCATATTCGGAAAGTGTAAGCCAACTGAACCAGACTTTCGATAGTGTGCTGTGAAATAAAATGTCTAGTCCAAGTCATTGATAACTTAATATATATATATGACACACAGTGACAAAGAATGAGGGCTAGCGTCAGAAATCTGCTTGATTGAGTTGACCGT
Source organism: Cystodermella granulosa (assembly GCA_036937035.1). NCBI lineage: Eukaryota > Fungi > Basidiomycota > Agaricomycetes > Agaricales > Squamanitaceae > Cystodermella > Cystodermella granulosa. Next base: position 10,442 of record JASFDB010000118.1, on the reverse strand, counting down.
GAATTTATACGACGTCATACCATTAAACTTCTGAAGCATGAAAGGGAGTATATATCAGGTGTTTTCCAAAAAATCACCGGAGAAAGAATTCACCTGGGAAATTCTGGAGCTAAGGCCTTATTTAACATCCAGACTTTGGTGGCATCCACTACCGAGATGAGGTGTAATAAATCCATTACCCTGAGCTGAACGATAGGTTGATGTGATCAAAAGCTAGTAAATTGCTCACATTAGAACGCCCACCTTTGCAAATCAGTCATTGGAAAAGTCAAGAAATCTTTGGCACCCACCAATGATTTTAATAAGGCACGGTCGTTTGGAAATGAGCGGTAGTAACAAGCTGTTTGATTGACGGCAATACCAAATAAACTTTCAATTATTCAATTTGAGCTGTGTTTTTAAATGCCTGAGCCGTTTACTTAGGACGCACGGACAACAGATCATAACTCCTATAAAGATCATTTGGATATGGGCAATTTGAAGTTGACACGTTCAAAATAAACTTACCAATGAGCACTGTAGCAAACTCTCTTGGGTCGATGCCGACGGTCTTTTGATTAGAATCCAACATAAATCGTGGCCAGAGTGGAAATGACGAAGACTCAAAGAAACAAACCCAATTGCCACGCACAGGAGCAAGAGTTGGCAATTTTGATTTTCTGGGCCTCGGGAACAACAAATCAACGAAGAAAAATAGGCACACATCATTTCATATTTATAATATGACCTCAAATTGACCTCAAATTGATTGGGTCAGACGTGTTTGATCGCGAACACTGCGGAATTGTTGTATTGCATACTAGGAACGAATGAGTGAATGACAAGCCGAATAGCTTGATAATCACATACAATGAACTTGACAGGAAGATCACGAGCACATGATTCTAGCGACCAAAGAAGAGCTTTTATCCGGATTTCAGGCACGAGTCAGCGACGTACTACAGGACCCCTGACAATTCCTCAAAAGGCTGTTCGCAAATCCAGACAACTTTTTCCAAATTTCGGCCGTCAGGCCAAGCAAAATCCGGACAATTTTTGGGCTGAATGTCAAAACAGCGAGATCAAAAGTCTGGACAAAAAGTCAAAAATTTTGTGGAGGCCAGGCAAAATCCAGACAAAATTTTGGAAAAAACCCCTAAATCGGTGCAGACAGGGGTATTTTTATCGAACGGCCTTTGGGGGAATTGTCAGGGGTCCTTGTACTGCTAGGACCGAGAAGGCACAAGTCACTAGATTATCGTTGCTTTCGGGACCAGTAAATTGCCATCCTTGAAATGCAATTATTCCAGTTTTATTTTGGTACATTGTGATTTGGAATGGAAAAGTATAAGTCGAGTGCATTGACCATTATTTAATTCTTCATGTGCAGATTTTTTGTGCTCCGTTTAGATCGTTTGCACGAGTGTCAGACTCGCAAATCCGGCTCTATCCTGATAAAGTGAGAAGGCGTAAAATTGGTATCTGCTCTACTTCTATGCCGTCACCGATAACGTGAATTGTCTGTTTAGAGTAAAGTCGAGACTTCCGGTCATGGGGTCCCTTTGCATACAGTGTTTAAACACCTGGCGACTCCTGTTTTTCATGGTTTTCCAGGTTTGGGAATCGATCTTCGGTCCTAGTCACCAGAATTCCAAGATTTATACTAACTGAAAGAATCCAATATTTCTGAGTCAACAAGTTAATAACCAGAAAGATGGACTTACGCGTCTGATGTGCCATGAGCTGTCTCAAATTGGATCTTCCATTTAAGCTCACAAGAAATGAGTTGGAATAAACTGGACAACTTATTTAAGATAGGTCAGTAGTAATGCAGGTTAACATACGTTTGCTCAAAATGACGTGAAAAATAAAATAAAGGTAGTTGTCTTTCATCACCAGCCACTGCGAATAGGTTATGGTCGGTGAGGAATCAAAATCACTCTTCATTGACATACCATTATAATATTCGTAAAAGAAAGTGTCCTGCGTGAGGTTTAGTTGAAGCACGTCATTGTTCCAGACACATACCCAGTGAGAGCACCGGCACCGAGTGAAAACATGATCAGTTGATTAACCAAATTTTCCGACCTATGAATAAAAAGATAAGATTATCAAAATGAAGTTTATAGGAGTAAATCCTGCCTTCGGAGCCCGCTTCGACCAGCATTCAGGAAATACGTTAATGACAGCGTTGTAGAAATGTCACATAAGAAACTGAAGACCACTTGTATAATACCGGATATCTGTACAATTGCAGTTCAGGTTAGGAAAAACAATAAATAGCCAATACCCTCACTCGACTTGGAAGCGAGTGCACAACCAGTATATTGTTGGAGGAAAATCTACCAAATTGTCATTTTCAATCTAGAAGAAAGGAGAACAAATGTCTCAAACAGATAAATAGAGTGACCTGAGGTTAACAGCGCTTAGAGGAGACCTTCTGAGTGAGAATATACCCGATAGACTTGCCGATGCCACCAACTACATAAGAGATCGTGAGTATGATAAAGATAAGATAAATATAAGCAACGTACTCGCTTGAACGCTCATCAAAAAGAGCTGCATCCGTGCACCAGTGATTTAACGATTTCGGCTATGCACGATTTTGTCAACTCACCAGGACTATAACAACAAATTTTTTTCCACCGGAAACTAGGCAAACTGGTTTGTTATTTGAATGATCTTAAAATTAAAGCCACTTACTTCTCCAGACTCTATAAATGTAGGCGCTTTGTACTGTAGCTTCCGTGATATGCTTTAGAATCAATTGAGATGATTCAACGCCAACAAATGAGTCAATAGTACGGACGGTGAGAAGAAACACGATCTATTCGCATGAATTCAGCAATGCTTGAGGCGAAGCTATAAAAACTCGTACGAATAGGCTCCTATTTATAAAGGTCAGAAGCCAATAACTGTGTAGTGTGAATGTCAGAAACTCAGACTTTGGGATTGACACATCTAACTGTGACGACAAAAACCATTCCCGCATTGAAATCGCCAAGCAAATCTGATGCACTGTTTCCATGAACCTGAAAACACAGATTTTGAGTCTGAGAGATGTAACAATAGACTCTCAAGTGCAGCATACACGATTGCTAGGACCTGATTGTCAAGTTAATCATAAAACTTTCGTATCCTTGAGAATAATTATACCAAGAATTTTAAGTGGGAGTGGTCATCTGGAAAAGAGCGAGCGTAGAAAATTGATTGAACAAGTGAGATTCCGTATAACCTGTGATAATTGGTGAGATTGCACCAAATGCGAGACAAGTAGAGCAGGTATCTTACGGACAACAAATGATTAAACCTCATCTATGTTTGCAAATTCATTTAGAATAATTGGAAAATGCCTTACTCACCGACTAACATCGTTCCAATCGATTTTAAGTCGATTTTTTCGTCAGATCCAGGGATTGACATTTTTGAGGCAGTTGCGGAGAATTTAATGATAGTTGGGAAGAAAAGCAACCGGAATTATTTATATTCCCTTTGGAAGGGGACAGGGACGAGTATGATGAGTGATTTCGGATCATCACTATTTCAGCAGTCACTGGCAGTGCATTACTTTGCGGCGCTAATGCTCAGTATCCGGCGTTGATAGGAAAAAAATTCCACATCTATCCAGAACCCCGGGCGTGGCACATAGATACCAATGCTTTGAACAGCCCGAATCGTGGTAGATCTGATCCGTTTCAAAATGTCTTGACGAGATCATGGCTGCTTGTTGAATCGCATTTCAATTAGGAAAGGCTCAATTACGGGTGGTAGGTGCTTTGGAGGACTTAATAACGTCTACCTAACTCTCTCCGAAGGTCCTGGCTCCATGGGTATAACATTTTCTGTCTGTGTTTAGAATATTAGTACCGAAGTAGATAAAAGTGACTACGCACATGTTTGTAGACACAATAATCGGCGTGCTTCGTTTCACGAGTTTAAACCGATCAAAATCAGCATATAAGATGAAAATCAAAGCTGAGAGAAACATTACTTGACGAGCAATGAGTTAAGAAATGGCGACATTAGCCTTGATATGTATGAATGCTGAGAATCATACCTTTTGTGATGACAATGCTAAAAACGAAGGAGATAAATATCTTCATGGCGAGCCACTAAGAATAATTAGCAGTGAAATTGAGATCAAGACTTCACCCACGACTATCAGAATAAGCACAGCTATAACTTCACTACCAATCAAAGGTAGATGTCAACTTAGTTGCATTTCTCTGGCTGAGCTCCTCCGAACCTAGTCAGCACGGCAAAATTAATGAAGTAAATCATCGAGTAAATCATCAATCTGTCAATTACGGTTTCAGTTCTTAAAATGGTCTTTTGAACGACTTTCTTCCAATTTTAAGATCCTACAACGCATACCTTTTGAAACTACCTGGATGAAAAGTTAGATAGGCGCCGAGAAGGCCACAAGCGACGCAGTGCCTGACTGATTACCACCGAGTATCTGTATGATGACCATAGTAGTCAGCATAAGGAGAACCCTCACCTCGCTACTAATGCTGCGGCTATCAACCATAATTGTTGAAACGACACTAGTAATCGGCCCCGGTTATAAAGATGTTAGAAAAGGTTTGAAACTAAAAAAAAAGGGGATTAGCACACGACGCCATACGTGCTTAGTTTCTGCACATTGAACAATGCTTTCCATTGTGCACTTAAGAAGCATATTTGAAATCCAGAACATGTCTCGCCGCACTTCCCGTACAAAATGTTGGCTGGAAAACTTCCTAGCAAGCGATATAAACGAAACCCAATTCACTTGGGTGCCATTAAGCTCCTGTTACGTTGTTCAAATCCAAGTCGGAGTTTTGAGGCATTTATAAGAAAGCTTCAACATGGTCAAGTATACACGGCTTACCTAGAAATACAAAGGCGTAAACATGAGGATCAAAGAGCAGGCTATGCTCAGCGAAATGCTGGTAGGCATGTGTATTAGTAAAAAGGTAGCATTAGTGATGGTATACCGCGGAAATATCTGTTAACCCCCTGACAAGTGGATTAAGTGACAAACATAACCAACTGAGAGTCGTCCTATGAATGTAGGTTGCCAAAGTGTCAACAATGATATTGAATATCTCTCAACACTAAATAGGGTGTCTAATCGATATGTCGATTTAAAAGACATCTCCGTCGCCAGAGTTGACAGACTCGATAGCGGCCAATTCGGGACAAGAGGCATCCACAGGAGCACCCGAAGTTAGAGTTCTATAATCGGTGATACATCGGATTTGAAGCCGTGACGGAAGTATACATTCTCTGTCAAAAGGTGTCAGGAAATGCAGTGTATTGCCGACCAGATATGCCTCGGTATTGCAGTCGCGTCGAGGTAATTAGCATTCATGCTAAGTCACATTAGTTTTCAGCCTGAATCCATGCTTCAGCAGATAGGTATAAAGACAAGTTGATATACATTACATATTTCCTTGGTTAAGCGTAGCATATAACGAACCAAATATGCCAGGAAAAATGCCAGGCCTCACATCTGCCGCCTCCCTTTTCCAGCTCCTGCTGGAGTTTTACGCTTCTTGAACAAACTTTGTCCGGGTTCATCAGCAGGTCTAGGAAGGTCAGGCGAATCATTTTCTGCTTTAACGCTCGAAGAGACCGAAATAGACGATGGTACCATATCCTCGGTTTTGATTGGCTGCTCTGCCACAGATACGCTTGTTTCAAGAGTTTCCGTTTTTACAGGTTGCTCTGCGGGACCCCAGTGCACTTTTGCCCATTTTGATGTCCCAGAGCTTTGGGCACCGGAAGCGAGTGAATCCGCACTGATGCCTTGCGACTTCTCAGCATTTTTTCGGGCTGATCCGTCAACCGTAACTTTGCTCTCATTAGACACCAATTCCAGTTCACCAACTTCTCCTGGGCGCTTGAGTTGTATTTTGGTAAATTTTGATAACTCTGTCGGTGGTACGACAGATGGCACTACGGAGGTAGCTGAGATGGGGCTATCTAGCGGTGGTGTCGACTCTTTCTTTTTCAACTTGATTGGAATAATGCCTGGATCGTATATCTCGCCTAAGCCAGCGCCCAATGTTTTCTTGCGCAGTTTGAACAGGCGTGAATCATCTTCCGGAAGAGCCTCTGCTTCACGTTTCAATAAGGGCTCGACGGGTGCATTTCCGGTCTCAGATTTGATACTGTCAGGTTCGACTTCAGTCGATGTTGAGGATTGACCAGGAGGGGGATGAGCGTCAACAATCTGCCATTCGCCCGCAACACCTTGGGATTGACGAACTGCTGTTTCTGCAGCCAAGCGCTCGGCATCGGGGTCCGTATAGCCTAATGAAGCAGCAGTAGAGTAATTGGCGAAAGGGTTTGAGGGTTTTGGTGGAGGTTTGCGAGAAGCAATCGAGGTGGAAGCTACTGTACCACTGCCTGGACGTACAAGGCCAGAGCTTACATCGTTTGCAAAAGCAGCATTCGCGGCCTAAATAACTGTATCAGAGAGAGAATAATTAATATATCAAATACTTACCCGTTCCACCTGGGCCATTTCCCTCTTTTCCTCCTCTAAGTCTTTCTTCTTTTTCTCTCCTGCTTTATAAATCCCTCTGATGAATCGTTCAACGTTTCCTTTGTGTCGCATGCCATTCTCGTGATGTTGGCGTGATGGAGCATCGTCTGCAATGTATGTATCGCAATACTTGCAAAAGTACCGCTTCTTCGAGACCCAATACTCGCTCATGGTTTTCTACTAGTCGCCTTACGTAAATCGATGGGAATCAAGCTAGTTTACTCTTGTTTGTTGTCCCAATTTTGGCGAAATTTGAGTGAAGAAATGTACTATGAAGACTTCCAATTGCAACAAGGGGACTAAACTGAAGCTATAATTCGACTCTACATAGAACACGTACTACTATAGTGAATGTTTCAGAGACCGGTCATTGTGTAACTAGGCCAGAAATATTATTTGATTCATTATAATTTCATTAAGCTGACTTCGAAATCTGATCTCCAAATTAGGATTAAAAAAATCCCATGACGCAGATGATAAACTTTGTGGGTTGTTCCTGCCGGTCTGCCAATTGCCGCGCCGGCAGAATTGTCAAAGGTGCTTTCGCAATGACTGGCTGAATCTGGTTTACAACTTTGAAATATCTTGTCTGTAGGTACTTGTAAACGAGCATTCATACTCAATTTTGCGACATAAGGTTTGATATATTATCTATTCCTTTTCTTTAAAAAAAACTATGCCCCCGTTTGCTTGCCTTTTTGGGATTATGCCGCGGGCAGAACGGCGTTTTCGTGCTATATACAAACACTAGACACGTCACACGACCGCCCTGCAATGTTCCGTTGTGCTAGTGAGATTTTCATATGACACCAGTTTCCATTACTGTTCACTTCGTGGGTAGTCCTCGGCTAGTTGTCGTCCTTCCACGATGACACCCTCTTTGGTTTCCAAAGGTTCACAACTGAGTGAACAAGTCCCTCATTTACATGTCGAACATTCTGAGCAAGAACATATCGAGGATGTATCATTGGATTTTCAGAGAGAACATATCCCCGAATATCGGTTAAATAAGCGCCGTTTTGTAGGATTAATTGGCATGGTTAGCGTTGTAATTTTCTGAGACACTATATTTACTCTTACTGTTAGATTTTCCTCAATATCGTGGCAGCTATGCCATGGGCTTGGTTCGGCCCAATATCAAACAATAGTACGTGTAGTAGTATCAGCAGAATTTTCTACAATGTCAAAACTCTTATTTACAGCCGCGGCTGAGTTTGGTATCACGCTTGACGAAGTCAATTGGCTCGGAAACATTGTGGCCTGCATATATCTTCCAACTGCTCTAATTATCCCTAGTGTTGTCTCAAAATATGGAATCCGGCGTTGTGTGTGTAGCAAACTTCGATAGTGCCTCGAATATCGGCTTACCACAGTTTAGTGTGACATCGGCGCGATTGCTTTAATCTTTTCTGCTTGGATTAGGTATGCTGGTACTGCTCAGTCTTTGAATTCGAGGGGCGCCTATGCTCTCTTGATATTTGGACAGGTAAGTGTATTATTTTGACACTTACCCATCCTTACAAATCTCCTGCAAGCTATTCGCCGCCATCGCACAACCAATATACCAAGTCTTGGGACCAAAGTATTCAGAAAATTGGTTTGATTTAAAGGGCCGCACAACTGCTACCATGATCATAGCTATCTGTAGGTTGTTTTCAAGCCTGATGCCCGATCATGCAATTCACATTCAATTTACCAGCAAATCCCATCGGAAGTGCGCTTGGACAATTACTCAGCCCGATTGTCGGGGACACCAGGCAATCTGTAAGTCATGTATCGCATTATCCGTTGATGTTCAACGCCTATATATTCCCAGATTCTCATTCTTGGGATCATAGCAACTGCTGTCACTCCTTTCACCTTCTTAATTGGAAATGCCCCGCCCATCCCTCCTAGTACGTCTAGCCGCCTTAAATCATTGATACCTCATCTTATAGCATCGCATTAGCGTATGCTGGCTCAGTGCGCTCTCCCTCTCTAAAATCTCTATTGCTTGCGATGGCAGGCAAACCTGAGTCACCGAGTTCTCAAATGACAATTCGAGAGCGAATTGATTTTACTATCATCCTTCTAATATTCGGAGTGATGGTCGCTGCGTCAGTAATTTAGCAACGTCTGCCTATGAATCACTGAAAAACCATTTCAACCAGCATCAATACTTTCGCTCTTCTTTCTGCTCAAATACTGGTACGGCGAACAATTGGCGGATGGTTCATATTCCTTACAATTCACAGCAACCAATGGGCTATTCAACAGATGAGAGTGGCTTCATTGGCGCATGTCTTCTCCTAACAGGGATAGTGGCTGCAATCCTTACGGCTCCTCTCTTCGATCGTGTCTTCACTCATCGACTAGCTTTTACGACTAAAGTATTAGTACCGATACTTGGGATTGCTTGGTTGTCTCTCATATGGGCCGGTATATATATCGAATCATTATCTTTCTCTCCGCTGACCGTTCTATAGTCAAACCTCACAATACCGCTGGTCTATTTGTCCTCGTGACAGTCATCGGCATATGTTCGATAACCCTGTTACCCGTGGCTCTCGAGCTAGCCTGTGATCTCACGAAGGCTGCTGACGCCAGCTCTGCACTGCTCTGGTTTGCGTGAGTGTTCATGAGACTATACGCCAGATCAATACTCATTTTCAATCATCAATTTATCAGCGGCAATCTCATTGGAGTTGTCTTTGTTTTGTGTATGTGTTCATTTCATTTGTCATGAGGAAAATGACCTACGCATCACTTTTTTACAGCCGAAGGCGCGCTGCGCGCTGATGAGAACGCTTCGCCACCTCTTAACATGCGACGGGCGCTAGTCTTTAATGGCGCAATCACCATGTCTGTGTCTGCCTTTATATTCCTCATCGTAGGAAAACAAACGCGGAAAACGCTTGATGAAGAGAAAATGCAGCAGCATATGTTGCCCATGAGGCAGTCGCCATTGCACAATGCATAGTTATGGAAGGTTGAATACTGGCATGGACTTCTACGTTAGGTTTATACCAGGATCTATGTTCGTTAATTTATTTCATTATTCGATACCAATCACAAGACTATGAAGCCAATTCTTGGACGAATTCGAAATTTTTTTACGGTTTAATAACCACTGCCCACCGATGGAACTTAACAACTTATAACAAGCTTCGACTAAATTAAAGTGGCACAAGCATCATAGCTGTACAATATTGTGGGCTACCGCCTTTATTGTCTTGAAATAGTGATTTCGTCTTCTTGTCCACTCTTTTTGAATCCTTGAAAGTATTTCTCGCGGAAGTCTTTATGTGCAGGCACATGATCAACTTCCGGATTCATGATTAGTGCAAACGATGGTGGTGCGTATTTTTTAATAGTCGTCTTTTTGATAGTCACCAACTTGGTCAAAGTGCCCATTAATTTCGAACTTGTGTTAACTAAGTAAAGGAACACTTACACGCCGCCCCCATGATCCAAAATCTTGCAATGTATTTGCAATGACCTCCATGCCCTCACAAAGCATAGTGTGTATATCAATTTCCTCGTATTCATCTGTAACGGTGGGTAGGAAGAAGACCAACCGGCCACCTGGCTTCAAAAGATAGCGCGCCAAAAGAACGAGATCTGTTGCTAGATGTGAGAGCTCATAGGGTCTAGTGGGAGGTATGTATGGCTGTCCGTCCCTATTTCCTCGAAAGTAAGGCAACCAAAAGTCAAAATTTAGGATATCGATTACGCACGCTTGTAGAGCTGCTCTAAACTCTGCACATTGAGCTCTTTGGCTATCTGATAGTTCCCGTCTGCGGCCCAAACGCTTGGCACCAGCCCTTACACCGTCTGCATTTCACAAAAAAATTTCATTAGATCAAACATCATAGTCATACGCACTCACAAGGGGGGTCTGTCACGATGGCATCAAAGACTTCTCCGCATCTCCAAGGATTTGCAGTAA
>JASFDB010000117.1:0-12197 GCA_036937035.1 Cystodermella granulosa | reverse complement strand
CATGCAAGGATACACGCATGCAAATACGCGTATGCAAAAATACATGCATGCACAAATACACGCATGCAAGGATACACGCATGCACAAATACACGCATGCATGGATACGGGCGTGCAAGGATGCGCGCATGCAAGGATACGGGCGTGCAAGGATGCGTACATGCACGGATACACGCATGCAAGGATACGGGCGTGCTTGGATACACGCATGCATGGATAAACGGGCGTGCTTGGATACGGGCATGCAAGGATACGGGCGTGCAAGGATACATGGATACGGGCGTGCAAGGATACATGGATACGGGCGTGCAAGGATACATGCATGCAAGGATACGGGCGTGCATGGATACACGCATGCATGGATAAACGGGCATGCAAGGATACGGGCGTGCAAGTGTACACGCATGCAAGGATACACGCATGCAAGGATACGCGTGTGCATGGATGTGCGGAAAGCTCACACATAATTCGTGATTTATTGACAATTAAAATAGCTTATGGTCTAAATAAGTTTCTGTGCATAGCTTTTTGTATGGTTGTGGAGGTTCTAGGCATATTGGGAGCTGCGGCATATGTCAAAGAGAAAATATACAACAATATAAAAAATAAGATGTTCAGCAAGATAAATACCAACCAACTCACTGTCGTCCAAATTTTCGGGCAGGCTCGGACAGCAGAGATAATTAGCATCAGAGTGATTCCAACAAGTGCAATGACTTCACAATTGTGAAGCACATACTCCGATATTACTTCCCCGAGACCCCAGCGGCTGAACTTGAATAGCGCAATACGAACTTGAAGGTCAAGATTTCTTCTACCCAGCAAATCCTGTTCAGATTGATCAAGATTGCATGGCGGTGACGGCGCTTCCAGAGATGACTTCATAGACTCGAAAAGAGTAATTTCAGCCTCAGTGGATATCTGCTGAATCTTTGGTTGTCAAAATAAAACTTGAAGATGATGAATAACATACTGAGTGTTTGAAAACTATATCATCAGTACTAGTGCTGGTATGAGCAGCAACAGAGATTGTCGGACCCAATATCAAAGAACCTGATTGAAAGGGCCCTTCTGCTGGCGAATTCGAATCGAGGTGCGAGTTAATGTTGAATTGGCTGGACGACATTGATCGTGGTGGCCTGTCATCAATTGTGGAGGTTATGTTGTGTTTTTGAGCTGCCCTTTCCGGCAGGTTCGAGTAAAGAGGCGAATTTACGAAAGCCACGTAAAGGTCCTCAATCTTCCGGTTTTGCACCTTCTGCTCCATCTCGATTCTATGATTGCAGACATCGAGTAATGGAGTCACTGCATTTTGTATTCGTTCGACTGTCAATTGCAACTCCCCCGCATCAGCATGTCCTAGCGTGGCCGTATTAGTAGGGTTAGTTAGATGGAGTGTCATAATGGTAGCCCACTTTTCAACTTTTTTTCTTGACTTCTCGCGTTCTCAATACTTTTCTCTACCTTTTTTAACTCCTCATAGACATAAACCTCGAAATCGGAAACCCGTGTATCCAAAATGGCCTAACAAACTCTCAAATAACCATCAGAACGTCAAAGATATTGTATGCAACTACTCACATGCACATCTTTCTCCTTTCTCATTTCTTTGCGCAGAGACAGAACAGTTGAGTTGCATGCCTCGACTTTGTCGTTGACTGCATTAATCCTCTCCACCACCCCATCAATAGTACTTCCGACCTCTGTTTGTACGCGTGATCGTATAAAACCATCAAGACGATCTGCAATAAACAGTTAGAAACATCGCTCAGCAGCACTCAGATATTACCTGGTTCAATTCTCTGGTCCGTCATAAGCACCGCTCAAATCCAGTGGCATCCGCAAGCTGTGTGATAGAATTGGAACAAAGGGTGACTGACCGTCATTTCAAGGAGTGATGGCCGAAACTATTGATTTTTCGTGTAATTATTCCGCCCATACATCTTGCCTTATTGTACATTTACTCTCAAATTTAAACAATCACAATTAAAACTATACTTTAAAGTATTTAAATAACACAGAACTAAATTATTGTTTGCCACGTCTAGGCAATGGACGAAATACTCGGGGATTTCCATCTGATGGAGTGATTTAAGCTTGAATATTCATCATGATAGGATGTAGTGGATCACCATTTGAACTGGCTTGGACATGGTTGCGAGGCAGAGGACGAGATTTGCGATCTATGACAAATTCAAACCGAGAAGCAATGCTAAAATATCAAATACATCAGGAGACGGTAATAAGACAGTCCCAAGAAACTACTCACGACAAAATTGCAGGAGTGAACGACAAATCTATTGCTGGCTTGATATCCAACTGTTCGACTTCAAATGGATCCCGCATCTTTAACCAACGTGGATTATAGAAGTTGGCAGGAAGTCCTGTGGGCGGATTCGCCAAACGATTGACTTGACCGAGTCTGATTCGACGACGAGGCATATTTCCGGCACGAGGCTTATCGTTCATGTCAAAGCGAGTAGAGAGGTGAAGGTAGTCAAATGTTCGAAACCATTTCGTTATTTCTTCTTCTGAATTTCGCCACTCTGGAATGATGACTTCATAACAGTCTTTGATCTGTGGATTATGCTCGTCTTCACTGACAGCATCCAAGCTCATAGTGTCCCATACAGGAAGGAACCTCTTCATACTAAGGTCTTTAAGATATGTCGCACATGCATCCCGCCTACGTTGACGAAGCTATTTAGAATGATAATAAGCTACTGTGTTGCACACTAGAGGAAACTCACAAGGCGTTGCCTGTACTGAGTTGCCTTTTCCTTTTGCTTCCTGCTGATCTTCATATTGCGCTCGAGATCCAAAGGTCTATTTGCAAGCAGTTCCTTCTGGTAATGCTCCCACAATGTAATGAAGTGTGCCTTCAATGCCTCTTTTACACGATTGAAGTCCTTGACCTCAAAGCAATCATCAGCAACGAAACGTTTTGCAATAAGCAATATTGCACGCTTGTTCCATGCGGTCACCGTGGTAGGACCATTTAGCTCAAGGTGCAAGTTCTCTAGATTTGGCCCATCCCCTTCCTTGCGGGAGGCTTCAAATATTTCCACCTCTTCTTGGCTCACAACTCGAACGGGAGAGAAAGGAAAGCCCATTAATTCACCCATAAAATCGTGTACGTCATGCTTCAATAGAGTCAGATACAACTCCTACATGTAAATGACACTTACTTTAAGTCGTAAATGTTCTGGGGCGTTATGACGTATGTTAAACGATTTGCGAGGTATCCTAGACGCATTCGGTGTCATTTTTTGATCAAATGAAGCTGTTTTTGGAACCGGAGGGCGATTATTCATATAGAGCCCAATTAGCAGAGCGATGTCGGCGCGTTTTGCAGGTGATTCCTAGCATAGTAATGATATAATAAAATCTAAATTGAAACTTAGTAAACGTACCGGATGATCTAGCATTTCTCCAAGTGTAGTTTCCTGGTTCATTTCCTTTAGTATATAATAGAGCCACAGAGAGAATGGATTTTACTGCTAATAAGGCCATGGAAGAGTCCGAACGACAGACCTCCCTTGCTTTGTTCATCTCTTCTGAGCATAGTTGCGATGAGGTTTGGGAAGAATGTGATGAAATTTGGTGACGTGGAAATTGGTCGGGCATGTTGGTGAGGGGCGGCTCGGAATCCACTAACATTGCATCTTCTGCTTGGTCTGGCGTTTCGTGGCAGGCGCTGAAGCTATCGTGTAGTCTGCCTTGTCCGTTACTTGCCACAGTACTCTCTTTCATCTGTTCTGAAACATTAGCACCTGAAAAATCAACTTCTTCCTGAGTCCAACCCTCGATGTTCTTGTCGCAGGGCGCATTGGAAGAAAGCTGCTCAAAATCAACAAAACTCGCATCTTGCGATTTCTTTGGCGTTTCGCGGTAGGCCTCCAAAGATTCGCGCCGTTTTCCTTTTCCTTTACTCGCCATTCCTCCCTCGGCACTCTCTTTCAAATAAGTCCGGTCCACATTATTCCCGTCGAGCTGCGGAATAGCGTTCGCGATGGGCGGTGTACCAATTGGAGGACTCAAACCATCGGACACAGTCGTTGAATTCTGCGCAGCGTGGGGAGGTGCACTAGCTATAGGCTGAGGAAGAGACTGAGGTGAGACCGATACACCGGGTGAGATCTGGCCAATCTTTGTGGCCAGAATCGTCTCCTGTTTCTCTCGCCGCAACAAGATCCTTTCGGCGAGTAGGTGTTTTTTTGTCCGAAACACCTGAAACGAAGTGCCCTGCGCCCGGTCGAGAGTTTTAAAGCGCTTCTGAGTAGAGGACTTTCTAACTTTCCGGTCTGCGGGACGCGAGACGTTTGATGACTCATCACTCTGTAGAGCATGAGGATGTGCATTGGGCTGAGGAGACAGAGAGGTACTGGAGGTGCAGATCGATGTCAGAATCAAACCACCAGAGACCCCCGCCATGTTCTGCATAAATTGGGGGGGCGCACTGGGTTGAGAAGGAGGAGATGGAGGAGATGCATTAGAGGAGCTCATTGAGATCGGACTCAAACCATCAGACATAGTCGTTGAGTTCTGCAAAGCATGGGGAGGCACACTGGGTTGAGAAAGAGGAGAGGGAAGAGAGGTATCGAAAATACTGGGTAAGGGACTCGAACCACCAAATACAGCCTCCGTATTCTGTACAGCGTGGGGAGGCGCAGGCTGAGAAGGAGAGGGAGGAGAGGGATTGGACATATGCATGCTGATTGGCGTCGGACTCGAACCATCAGTCATAGTCGTTGAGTTCTGCAAAGCATGGGGAGGCGAACTGGGTTGAGAAGGAGGAGAGGGAGGAGAGGTCTCGGAAATACTGGGTGAGGGACTCAAATCACCAGATACAGCCTCCGTATTCTGTACAGCGTGGGGAGGTGCAGGCTGAGGAGGAGAATGAGGAGAGGGATTGGAAATGCTGATTGGCGTCGGACTCGAACCGTCAGACACACTCGTTGGGTTCTGCAAAGCATGGGGAGGCGCACTGGGTTGAGAAGGAGGAAGAGACTGAGGAGAAGCCAATACACTGGGTGAAATCTGGCCAATCTTTGTGGCCAAAATCGTCTTCTGTTTCTCTCGCCGCAACAAAATCCTTTCGGCGAGTAGGTGTTTTTTTGTCCGAAACACCTGAGACGAAGTGCCCTGCGCCCGTTCGAGAGTTTTGAAGTGCTTCGCAGTTGTAGACGATTTTCTTACTTTCCGGCCTGTGGAAAACCTGTTCGGAGTTTTCTGGATTAATCAATGACCTCAACTTACCTGAGTTCTTAATGTTGACCTTCTTCAGAGACTGTAGGCCAGCAGCTGTTAACTCAGAGGTTTCGAAAGCTGGTGGATCGGCAGCCATAAACTCAGAATTTAAGCAGATGCAACTAGTAATGACCTACCTAAGTCCATCGCTGGCTCTTGTTCAAGATCGTCCTTGATAATATCAGCCATATCTCCACTAACTTCAACAGATGATTGATCTGCGACGATAGATTCAGAGGATGACTAGAATGACTAGAAAGCTGTGATATCCACTCACTGATCTCAATAGACGATGGGACTACAATAATGAAATCAGAAGTTAAACAGGAAGCTTCAAGACAACTGATATTAACTCACTCAAGCTGCTTGACGGCTCTTGATGATCTTCAGTGGCATTGGAAGTGGAAACCACAGCAACATCCTTGAACAATAAAGCTAGAATCGAGCATGAGAAAAGCTTGAGAGACGCCAATGAGCGCACTTACTTTTTCCATTCAATAATTTAAGTCGATGCCCCACAACTTGAGCAGGCAGTGACGACAATATACTTTTATTGACGCTATCACGAATCTCGCCCACCGGAGTCTGCCCTTGCTCTGATCCATCCCTCGACTGTTTGAAGCGTTTTCGACGAGCTAAAACTCTCTGATAGAGGTCTTTTGAGGTAAAACTGGCTTTGTGTCGCTTTAAATTTGATGGTGAGTCTTCCTCATCGGCACGAAGACGCTTTCCGAGAGTACTCGATTCAAGGCCAGCTTGATGCGCAACTGTCCCTGATTCAATTCTTGGTGCCGAGAAGTTAGACATCCGCTGAAGTGGCTGAGCTAAATATTAAGGTTAGTTACTCAAGACCTTCGACGATCTGAATAAAGTGAAACTGACTTGCTCTTGAGATAACGCGTGTGGCATCCATAGATACAAGTTGAAAAAAATTTGTGAATTGAATTGAAGGAAAAGAGAAAAAGAATGTGAGATATATAGCTCGCACAGCGAGAGTAGCGTAAGATGAGAATGACTGTGTAGTGGCACACTCAAGTTGCGCCAGTAATTATAAGTACTAGTGATAAGAGCATTGGGTCACATGCACCAATGCCACTCACTTATGCCACTCAAAATGTCGAATATATAAAAGGTATCAATTTACAACTAGAATGCATCCTTCTTTTCAGTTTCATAGCGCGCTGTGCGCCATTCCCGCTCGTTCACTATCCTCTGGTCCTTCTGATTAAATCTATCATCCCCTCTTTTTCCATTATGCCTACGACCTTTGAACTTAATACAAGGGATTCCAAGACGGTTTTTGTACCGGGCGGCAACCGATTCCGGATGTCTGTTCCCTTCCCTCCTCCTGGTCAACAGCTAAACGTCGTAATGCCCCTTGAAGCTCCAAAAATAAATGACAGAAAGCCTGCATTGACGTCTGGGTAAGATATCTTTCAACACTTGGTGATAGAGCCGTAGTCTGATATCTATTGATCTATTGACTAGAACACCGAAAAAGCTCCCAATTGAGCACAACAATTCGCAACGTCCTGTAGCCTATGACTCCCATGATGCGGTTCCTAAAACAGAGTATGTATATATATAAATCTCCATGAGCGCACATTTGACGGTGGCAAACAGGAATGCAATTTCAGAACCCCCTGGTTGGGCCGGGATCACTAAGTCGATGAACTTTAGAGATACAGTCAAAAGCATTGCCGCACCCATCCACATACGAGAGGACTCAAGTCAATCTTCCAGATCGTCTTCTGCTGCACCACCGTTACAGCCATCTTTTGCGGACCTTAGTCCTGAGGATTCCATATCGGTGCGTCTCCTGAAGATCTGTCTCACTTGTTCTTAGTGTGCACATCAATAGGTTGTTGCGGCCAATCAGCAGTCGCCATATCTGACTCCAAGGTTTCGAAAATTAGTCAAAGTTAATTTTCGTTTCACCTGGTACAAATCAGAGGGTCTGTCGCGCATTTCTTCTCCCCCCCTTCCCCCGTTTCCTGTGGCTTTTAAACATGGGGACATATTTCTACATAGAACTTTTTCAGGCGAAACTCAGTTGTTTTGTCGAAATGAAGCCCTCTCTAGATGGGAACACATTCAACAGGGTGGATGTTGTGATATCAATGGGAAGCAATACGGTCTCATCATCAGCTCTGGTTGTCCCCTTTGGGTCTTGCCCTCAACTATCAGCAGGAAGGGAATAGTCATCGCACCACCTGCAGCATGATTTTTGGTGTTGATAGTCTTTCTTTCTCTGAATGTACGACACTTTAGAGTATTTCCATTATTAATGTCGAAAATAGATTCACAAGAATCGTCAGTCAATTTTGTTAGACGACTTTAAAAATATTAAGTAACTTGTCACTATAAAATAACATACTAGCCAAGCAAATAACGATTGAAGTCAGCATCCAACCAGAAACTCTCCGCTCCTTCATCTTCAATCCCATAACTATAATTTGTTGATTGAATATTAATTGAGAAACACAATTCTCGGGTCACTCACAAGAATTCTCCACACATTCTGCCGATGCACGCCATATCATAACTTGTGTTTGAGAAGTACTGTTAGTTGCTATTTGAAAGCGATCTCCCCGCACATCTCGATAGTAACTGGCCTGTGCAGAAAAATTAGCATAGTACCCTCTCAAATAGAATACAAGCGAAAAATGAAACGAACAGCTAGCTGTTTGACTGGAGTTTGCCATGGTTCTATTGTATTAGTTAGTAAACTACACAAACATCTGCACAGAACAATACCTGCCTCCTGCAGCTGCAATTTGAAGCGTTTGTACTTTGGTGCCGGACTCAATGTGCCATATACACACATTGCCAATCCCCCCGCCAAGTAACCACTTTCCGCCGTGTATAAATAATACTGGAAGCAGAAGGCTACCAGCGGCACGGGGTAGCGTTCGATCAGAGAAATTTTTCACGTGAACCCCATTTTGTAGGCGATAGATATCAAAACCTTGCCTAGAATTTGGTACTGCAAATTGGGTTGCGTCCTCAGATAAGCTGCCACCTCTGCGAATCTTTTTGTCTTGAGAGCCTTTTGCTGATGTAGTATATCCACTCACAAAACACTGATGTGACTCAGTGCGAAGGTCGGAGTCTGTCTGTCAATGCTCCAGATCCTTTACAAAGGTCAGCTTATTACTCAGAAAGAAGTTGTAATCGACGCACAATACACCATGGTATTTATATGACACAATCACGACGGCCAAATCATCATTCTTGCAGAAGACATCAATGATTTTGACTGGGCGAGACGGGGTAATTACTTTTGGCGATGAGAGATGCTTGAAAAAATTCCAACCTTTCAAGTCGATTATTGTTACAGATCGCCATAATTTTTTATACAGACATACCGTTGTCAATGTCTGGGACCCATAGACTGACTTCGGACTCGCTTGCAATCACTAACAAATTTCTTGAAGAATGAATCGCTAATGAAACAATCGGAAGTTCATGAGCCTGAAAACCTTGAAGATTCCATGTCTGGCCACAGGTCGATGATCAGTTTTTAAGTGAACAAGATAAACCAGAGCTCACCTTTTGTTGAATATCTTGCTCAAGAATAGCCACATTTCCTGAACAATATCCGCAATATAGGCGATCTTTCGTATCCCAAGCCAGTGAAGAGATATTTGACTTTCCATGATAGACGATAGGAGAGTCGCCGTCATCCATGTTCCAGAACGTGACTGTAGCACCTGAGCCAACAGCAAATATACTCCCTTTAGGGGAGAACGCCATACACATAATGGATTCTGTGTGACCGGTGAGAGTAAACCTGTGTTCATAGCGTACTGGAGCCATAGAAAACAAGTGGTGACTATAATGCGTCTGATTAAAGGGAAGGATTTAAAGAAGGGGACAGACTTGTCGCAAACTTGAAAACCAACAATTTGGCAATTGATTTCCCTGTGAGTACATCGAGATCTGAACAGACGTTTATATCTGGATATATAAGTATATATCCCCAATTGTAGAACAATGGGATCTTTTTATAAAATCTAGAAAATTGACCATTTGACATGCATCAGTAATTACAGTAATTACCCATAAGTTCACTCATGTTCACTTCTGCCGGAAAAGCTATTAGCAAACAGATTAAGATCAACCTAGGGTGGACCAACCTTGTCCAAAGGCAGGACATGGATGAACTCTTCATCAGACACGTTGCAGAGGCTTGTTGCGGCATGACATGCGACTTCATCAATGCTGACCAGGACGGCATGGTCTGTAGGGTCCTTCGAATTCTTGAATAGTCGGCCCCCTACAACTGGAAATTTCCGGAAATGATCGACAGAAGATTGCTCGGGTGAGAGAGGAGGGTATTCGTCCACGAGAAAGAACGTTTTGATGTACTTTTGTCCATTGGTGCGTGCCGTTTGTTCAAAGGAGAATATAAGCTGGATGGAACCAGCGGACCAATTCTCGTTGTGGGATCGCTTGAAAACAATCTTGCTATCTCCTTTTGAAGTCTTGGAAGTCCGGAAAGTTTGCCCAAGTCGAGTAATCTTTTGTCGCATATATATGGAAAGCGGAACCGATAAAGTGCTGTTGAGCGAATGGTCCTGGATCCACTCGTGTAGCAATACTTGGACATCCTTAGGCACCCTCGATAAATCCCGAGGATTCCAGTCAATTTTTTCGCCAAGCTGTCGGAATTGAGCGTCAAAAATGATATTGTCACTTAGAAGGGTACCCCGAATGTCAGATTGAAATATTCGTTCGTATTCGGTTATGAGCGGATACAATTCGGGAGGTAACTGTTGCTCATTGAAGAGTGCATGAAGATTCTGCGCCATGCAGAATCGCTTGAAAAACGTCTTCTCCATTTCCCCTGAAAACTTTGAATATTTCCCTAATTTGCAATGCGATTTAGACTTACCAAACTTATTATTGGTAGGAATATTTTGGATTAAGCCATTGTACCGTTCGAACGGGAAACAACGCCAGGAATGAGTCGGTCCAAACCTTCGCAGGTGTTCTCCAAAATGAAGCGCCATATGTTGATTAGGGAAGGACAAGGGTAACCCCGGGGTATCTCGGGACCAACCCGTACCCTTACCCCGAGTACCCCGGGTACAAACCCGTACGGGTATTTCGAAAAGAATAAGCCCTAGATCATCTAAAACGGTGCAGAAATGAGAGAGATACACTTAAAACAGTGTTTTGACTGTAAACCCTTGAGTTTTGATCCGTTTTGGATGATCCAGAGCTTGTTTTGATCGGCGCGGGTAGGAGAAGACGAACCCGTACCCTACCCCAGCGTACCCCGGGTACAAACCCGTACGGGTTTCATAACCCACGGTCAATCACTAATGTTGATATGTAGACATTCTTGCACCTGGATAGAGCTCCAAAAGGCCCTTAAGATATTGATGCATATGGTATTCATAGCTACTGATGCGAGAAGGATCCGTTTCCCTCAACGTTGCTATTTTGACGGCGGAAACCAGGTGAAGGAAGTTCACAAGCATACGGTGTTCTCGACTGGTTTCTGGTTT
This sequence comes from Cystodermella granulosa, assembly GCA_036937035.1. Taxonomy (NCBI): domain Eukaryota; kingdom Fungi; phylum Basidiomycota; class Agaricomycetes; order Agaricales; family Squamanitaceae; genus Cystodermella; species Cystodermella granulosa. The sequence goes on along the minus strand of JASFDB010000117.1, from coordinate 1,432 downwards.
AGAACCCCATAACCGAATCAATGTCTTCGGTAAACAGACAGTGCAAAATGTTCGCCATTCATCAGCTTTAAATTTTCCCCATTTGCTTTCCCCAGGATGACTTGGCGGTTTGGGGAACCATGAAGGGAGCTCGAGCAGTTCCATGTCCTTCCCGATCTCAATCAATGTCTGTCACCCAAGAACGCGAGTTTTCTTATCTGAATCTTGTGCTTTGACAACACCTCCGGATTTGTCAACGATGCCATCTGCTTCTCGCTTAATGTCAAATCAAAAAATGACTGGTATAAATGAAAACCGCGAGACCCACTGCGTTCCTTATCTCCGCCCGTATTTCATTGTTATTCATTGATGAATAATCAACCATGGTTTTGTTTGTCTTTCCTGCCAATCTCAACGCACAAATTGTAAGTAGAACTACTTTCCGAGCTCTACTTAGGGCGGTCTTAGTGCCTGATTGATAGAGTGTCTCTGCAATTTCGATCAAGCCTTGATCTTTGGATTGAGGGAGATGCGTAGAGGTATAGGGCAACGTTTCGACAGTTTGACTACCGTGCGCTGTTCTGGGCCCTGCATTCGTAGCTGGGCGATCACAATCCATGACTGATGGGGGCGAAGGCGTAGAGGCACGGGGCACCATTTCAATAATATTACTTTCCTGCGCTGTTCTGGGTCCGGCATTTGTTTCCAGGCGATCATGTTCTACGTCGGACGGCAAAGAGTAACATCAGTAAAATACTGCTGAAATGACAAAGCTTTATTTTCAATAACAATTTAGGTAATATTAATAAAGAATAAAAGAGTTGCATATAATTTTATATTTGTTTATAAAGGACAATGAATATTTGCCATAATATCAAGTATTTTACTCCTCTGTAGTTCATAGATAAATGTTATAAAAGATATGTATGTACACAGTTGTGTTGCAGCTTCATAATTGCAATTTAGTTTCAACTTATCAGTTATATACCTCCTTATAAGTTTTGTTATTGGACAGTAGTAATTGGAAAGAAAAACCACACCAATGTATATGGTAAATATTTATACCCATTATATGTCAGGTCATATGATAATAATGTCCAGAAATATAGTATGTATGACAACATACAAAGTTATAGTATATATGACAACATACAGAAGTATAGTATGTATGATAATGTCCAGAATTATAGTATATATAATATTATTCAGAAGTGTTAGTATATATGACAAAATACAGAAGTATAGTATGTATGACAACATACAGAAGTATAGTATGTATGATAATGTCCAGAATTATAGTATATATAATATTATTCAGAAGTGTTAGTATATATGACAAAATACAGAAGTATAGTATGTATGATAATGTCCAGAATTATAGTATATATAATATTATTCAGAAGTGTTAGTATATATGACAAAATACAGAAGTATAGTATGTATGACAACATAC
>JASFDB010000116.1:0-12252 GCA_036937035.1 Cystodermella granulosa | reverse complement strand
ATCGTTGTAGGCTGGATCGTTACATTTATCAGAAATGTTCGTCACGGCGGCCCCTCTGCAGGATATATATCATCTGGTTTCTTTGGTGGTATGTTCTTTGTTCTATCACTCTTAATAAACTCAAACAAGTTCGGTAGGTCTGGCTCTAGGACGTGTTCTTTTACTCTGGGTGAACAAGAAAGTTGGTGAAAGACGAGTCCTTTTCATTTATGCCGGACTTGCAATCAGGTATTCATTATCTATCCTGACGGTTTCTTTGGTTTGATATTCTTGTTTCAGTTTGGAGCTCGTAGTGTGGCTTGTTCCATCGCTCGTTGGAGACGCTGTGGCTGTCTCAATCGTAGGACTTCTTCTAGGTCCAATGTATCCCATCACAATGAATCAAGCTGGTCGCATTCTCCCACACTGGTTGCTCACAGGCTCCATTGGCTGGATTGCAGGCTTTGGTCAAGCCGGTAGTGCGGTCCTCCCTTTCATGACAGGTGCAATCTCTTCTAAGCATGGCATTCAAAGTTTACAACCACTGTGCGTCACTACTTACAAACTCACTTGGTTTTGCATGCTGATGTGACTATCAGGTTGGTGTCAATGATGGTGCTGATGGTTTTGCTCTGGGCTTTGGTTCCTAAAGCGCCAAGGAGATTAGATTAATAAATACTGTATGCTGCAAAGTTGAATCTGAAATTCAATAAAACTCTGAACTGTAAGGGAGACCAATCTTGCTGGAGAAAGTAAGATGGCAGTCATGAATAGACCTTCAAGCATATCATATTTGAAGGGGAGGGTGCGTGCGTAAAAAGTGGGTGCATGCGTAAAAAGTGGGTGCATGTATAGAGTAAATAGTGGGCTACCGCTGTGGAGCGAATGGTAGTGGCTAGGGAAAAGGTGTGCAGGAGCAAATAATGACTATGGTGACCGTTTGATAGGCCCAACGATATCATGTATCGTAGGGTAGAGGGTCGGTGACATAGCTGAAAGGAGTGGAGGGGTGAAAAGGGAGAGGGAGCGTACCTCCATTGCGAGTCTGTAGCTCGCGCCAGTGCGTCTGTCGACGCTATATGCCCCTGAAAACTTGCAAGAGCTGCACGTCTCTCTGTCCACCGCTGCCATACCAGGGCTGCTGCTGCCAGCAGCTTCCTTTAAATTATAGTCCCTCCCTCCCAGAGGTGCCTCCACTCCTTCACACACCATACCGAATCTGTATATGGTCCTGTTCTCCATGCACCTCCACGCGCAAATTTCTTACCTCAAAAGAAATGGACAGTCTAATGTACGCTTATTTACATCTGATCCTCCACCGATACTGGAACCGCGGGTTGGAATAGCGGTTTGACACACTTTCCACCATGGTGGAGAAGCAGCTCTCAGTGATCTTGTAGTCTTGTCAGGCAAGAGTTCAATCAGAAAAATCAATCGATAGTTCTTTGACAACTTACAATACTGTACATGAACTTGAAATCAATATTTCATTCATTAATGTATTGTAATCATTGATATCAAGGACCATGTTACCGGGCAAGAAACTATTTTCGGAAATTGCCAAGAGCGTAACAGGCTCACCAAAAATTATCGTCAGCATCAATATATATCCCATACTCGCTAAAATCGAGATCGCTAAAGGAGCCAATACTTCCGAAACTTGAAGTTGAAGACATCGAGGGTGCCCCGCTCACCAACTGCGACTGGACGCTTACTTGACCAGTGCTAACGGAATTCATCGGAGAGTTATTGAAAGCTAATCTCTCCGCCCTTGCGTTTAAAGATTTCCCTAATTTCCCTGTTGACAAGATTATCAAAGTGATGATGAAGATAACACCAGGCAGGACTCACAACCTCCTAGACCCAATGAGGCCGAGCCTAAGCCAGCAATTCCACCATAGAATGCGGACACTCCGACACCTTTTTCAAATGGATCACGGTTAAGATCGTTCGTGTACATTTGCTGGACAGCCCCTCCGGCAGCCCCAAAAGCAGCCTCGCGAGCTAACGTTATTGCAACCTTTCTGAATCCGTGCTTGTAGGCTCCGCGGGCAAGAGGCATGTACAGTTTGGAAAGACTGCTAGCCTTGGAAGCAATGCCCACACTACCTGCACCACCTGCCAGCCCGAATGCAGCTCCAACGCCCAGTTGGATCCCCCAATCCTTAGTGCTACTGTCACCAATATCAGCGAGCAGTCCACTAACGCCAGCATTCAGTGCTATGCCTCCAGCATAACCAAGCACAGGAGTAAGTGGGGGAACGACAACTGCAGCAATCATTAACCCTGCCCCAAGCATTATTAGATAACCGTCTGCCACCCTAAAAGGCAAATGAAATTAACAGAGAATACTACTTCTAAGCGAAAGGACAAACCAACGCCAAACCGGAACTGGATCGTTGCCGTTCACATCGAGATAATTGATTGGATCGTTCCGAGAGAATAAGTAGAGATTGAATCCAGACGGCGATATGTTGTCAATATCAATTGGATAGTTGTCGAGTGTTAGAAAACGCCCAATCTATCAGAGATTAGATGTCGATCAAGAAAAGAAAGTAGATGAAGACTTACTTCCGGATCGTAGAAACGAGCACCAAAGTAATAGAAATCCCCGAAGCGTTGCTTTCCGCAATACGTATAGCGCACTACATTTTCTGCAGGACCCGTCGTCACACCGCCCAAAGCATCGTACTCATATTTAGAGACGAATTCTCCCTTACTGTCTGACACTGCGACTGTGGTTCCCAATTGGTCTTGATGAAAATAGTAAGTGTGACCTGGGGACTCGCCGGGTTTAGTGATGTATGCAGCGCGGCGATCACTGTCAATTAAGTAAACGGTATTTTCTTTGATACTTTGATTCGAATCCATAACGACCTCGAATGTGGGGCTAATGTAAAGGACAGTATCCCCATTTGCTTCCGTTGCTCTGAGAAGCCTTCCACGATAATCGTAAAGGAACCCTGTCGTACGACTCGTACCACCCTTCGTCGTCTCCTTCGCTATCAGTCGGCCTTCGAAGTCATACCACATTTCAGTTGTATCGATGACCGTTCCAGTTGCATCCTTTTTGGTCTTCTTTCGCATATTTCCGTCATCGGTATAATCACAAGAGATAGACCCTCCGTTAGTGTCGAGGATTGACTGCAGTTGCCAGCCATCATTGGAGAGGCTTTCGGCCCCTATTTTTTCGATATTTCCGCTTTTATCGTACTCGAATGTGGTAGAATCGGATTTTGAAACCGATTTCAAAAGTTGTCCTGAGGAGGATATTAGACAAATTAACAAAGGGAATATGACAGAACGTACCTGAAGCATCATACTCGTAGGTAAATGAAGAAGAGTCCAGCGGGTCCTGTGCCGTATAGCTGGCTATTTGGTTGAAGGAATTATGATCCCATCCTTGCGTCAATTTCATTTCCTCCACTTCCCCCTGGTTATAAGTAATGGTATCGCCACTGAGCACACCACTGGCTAACGTTGATATCTTGGAGGTAACACCATTACCGAACTTCCGCGTCGTTGGCAAAGCAAAGGGATTTTTATCGGCATCGTAGAACACAACCGAGGCTTTGACTGGATCACTCAAAGGCTCTGTGACTTTGGCGTTGGTGAGTTTAGATACCTTGATCGTCAATCCATCTCTGCAATACTCATGCGAAATCGTGGAACTGTCAGGATTTGTAGTCTTGAGGAGCTGTCCTGTTACTGTCCAGTCATACTTCGTCGTGTAAGTAGTACCAAAGTTGAGCGTCGTTTGCGAAATATTTCCGCGACTGTCGTATGAGAATTGGTGTTTGGGACTACTGCTCGATACCACAGAACTAAGGCGGCCTTTCGAGAACTTGTGTGCGTCCAATTCGGAGTCATACGTTAACGTAAGGGTTTCTTCCGTGATGGATTTCTTGGTGATGGATTTCTTGATGATTCTTTGACAAAAATCAGTCTCGGTAGTGACCTTCGACCCTGAAATTTCATTGGAAAGTTCTATCTCGTTCTTGAGGTCTCGATAATCCAGTTTGAAGTGATTGAAGACTTGAAGGCTTTCGTCCTTCAATTTTGAAATCTTTCTTTCAACCTGTCGAGAAAGGCCGTCATAGCTTAAGAATAGCTCTACTCCGGCAGGATCAACGACTCTCGTCGGACGAGCCAAAGCATCAAATGTGGTATTCACACTAGTGTCTTTAGTTTTTTCCTTGTCGCTGGTCCTCTTGGCCACACAGAGCTTTATAAAATTCCCGACAGTGGGTCCGCCCGCATTAGGGATGAGTGCCAGCTCACGGACTGAGACTTGATCCTTAGTGCTATCTGAGAGAGTTTCCTGCACCGATGGAACGCCCGAGTTGCAGGAATAAACAAGCTGACGGGTTACGGGATTGGCTCCTGGTTTATTGGGAGGATACTCCAACTTGATGAGGCGAGATCGTTTGTCATATTGATACAGGAATGCATCAGGAATAACTCCTGAAACTGGAACGTAGTCCCTGGAGCGGCGACTGATTCGGCCCAATATGTCGTACTCCGTTTTTGCACAAATATAAGAGGTTGGTATGTCAGGCGATGATCTTTTTACCAACGTTGGTCGCAGTAAACCATCGTACTGAGTGATCACGTTACGCTTTGCGTTGGCTACGCCGGCAAGCCCGTTGTCAATCTCGCGGGTCTCGACTAGCACGTAAACATCCTTTTTAGGGACTGGTTCACCCTCTGTAGGGACCAGGTCTACCATTTTAAAGATCGTTTCCTCCATTGTGTCGAGTTTGGCCCTATCTGTCCCTTGGGAAACTTTGGTTTTACGGCCAAGGACATCATATGTAAACTGGGTGATCAAATTGTTGGGATTTATGATTTCCAGAGGCAATGATGTGGCAAGATCAAAGGAAGAGAGCTGGACAAGAAACTTTGTAGCGCTTGTGTAGGTTTTGGTTTTGGTGACATAGGAATATGTTGAATCGTACTCGAATTCTTGCTTACGGTTGGCTGGACCGTTAATGGATGTCTTATTTCCGACCTTGTCAAACCCGAATTTAACGGTAGACCATGTGTTTTCAACGACCCAGCTATCGGTTGCTATGCACTGGTACGTATCAGTGTGGTAGTCCATTTTAGTCTTTCGCAGGGAAATGCCATTCTGTGTCATGACCTCCGTCTTCTTGTTGCCAACAACCCATGAGTTGGCCAGGCTGCGATTCTCATAGGTAGAGGCGATGGACAGTGTCGGCGAGCTCGGTTGAGAAGAACCAATGGAGATCAGGGTGGGGTTGCCACAGCCGTCGTCATCATAGCTGAAAGTAGCCTGTACATCATAATATGTGTCCTTGACATTGGAGCGCTCGTAGTAAGTTTCCTGAACTTTTTCGAGAGTGATTTGATAATACTTGGTTTTAACCCCGGGCTTGATATCAACAAGGCCGTCCTTTGATGTTCTCTCCCATTTGAATTCTGTAAGTTCAAGAAGCCTGGGGTTATTCGGTTCGATATTATCCAATTTCTTCAACGAAAGGACACGCTCATTGAGTGGGAAATCCTGTCGGTAGGTGGCTATCTCCTTGATCTTTGCATCTTTGGCTAACTTCGATATGGTTTTGAAGCCAAGCCAGCCACGTCCATCAAAGTCAATTAGAGCTTCGGAATAGGCATACACGAATTTCTCGAATTTGACATCATTGGGATCAATGGGATCTTCGAGATCATTTGGATCTAGTTTGGTGTAGATTTCGCGTACAACAAATTTCGGATAATAAACCACGTTCGAACGTGTGACCTCTGGGTCTTGTGGTTTCCCTGCATTCGACGATGCGATAGATATGGAGTTGTTCGCTGAACTATTCATCAAGGCGGTTGCCTGGAGATCGACCGTGTCAGAAGTGTAGACTGCAGGATCTGTAAGGGGTCCGTATGTGACATGGGTGACTGCTCCGAGGCCGTTGGTGGCGCGCTCGATGCGATCCAATGGTTTAGACCCCGAGCATTGCAAAGAGTGCACTGATATAAAATCTTTGAAGTTGGATGTGAATAAACAATCACTCCTACCCACTCCACGGAGGTCGGCCCAACGGACAATAAACTGTTTGGGGATAATGCCTTTGGGTTGCGTAACGTTTGGGATTTCCTCGAAGCCGTCGCCTTTGAAACGAAAGATATGAAGAATAGGATCGGAGCCGACAATGTTGATCAGGGCCGGGGTGTTCTCAGAAATCACTCTGGTAATGGCGATATTGCTGCCATAATCGACAGAGGTCACGGTTGGTTGTGCATCAGCTAAGAAAGTAGTGCCAATGCTGCGTATGAGTTGATATTGGAGTATGTTTTCGTTTTCATTTTCCTTAGTCTTTGAAACTAAAACCAAGCTAGTTTTGCTATCTGGATCGCCCTTGAAGGGGAGGACGACAGTGTCTGCCACATATATTGCGTCAAGTGAGAAGCTGTCCTCCGAGTTGCCGGTGTATGAAAGCGTTCCGTTGTTCGGTCTAAGAAGGCACATTGTCCATTTGGAGAGCGTCGTGTCCTTCCGCTCAGTGAGAATGAACACGTCGTCAGCCCTTTAAATTGTTTATTAGCATTCTGAATGGAATATGAACAGGATCTACCAACCCGTCACCATTCGAATCGCCTACGACCACTTTCATTTCATAGAATGTGACTTCTTTTGACGCCTTGGGACCATCTTGCACTGTTACGGGTTTTAATTTCGTGCCATCTGTTGTAAATTGAACAAATTTAACCCCTTCGGCTACCGAATAAACATAAACGAGCTCGACTTTTCCGTCTCCCTAGAAAATTATTTGGGCATAAATATGATGAATATATTACATACAGATTAATGCCAAGCCATACCTTGAAATCGCCAGTAAGAAATGTGCCCCAAGAGGGGGAGCCCGTGAAGGTTTGCGTATCTTCAGGTTTGGCTTTCGTAAATCCTTCGCCATTAGAAAGCAAAATCGTAATCTTGAAAGCATTTTCAGCTTCATAAATATGAAGCTAAAATCAGGATCAGTCGAGCATTATTTAGATTAGCTACTAAAGTACATACGAGATCAGTTTTCCCATCTCCATTTGCATCAAAAGGAAAGAGAAATTTGGGAGGAGGTAGTCCACTGAAGCCTGATTTGCTCGTCGGTGTATTCGACAAAGTTCCACTGGAGTCAGAAAGAAAGATGTCGAGGTACATCTCGTCCTTGCCCGCATTAAGAGAGATGGAGGCGATTACGATGTCGCTGTAGCCTTTTGCATCGATGTTCATGGGAATGACGCGGGCATTCACGTCTGTCTTGGTTAAAGTCAAGGTGGCATCATGTTTCACCTCTTCAAAAATATTGGGAGAACCGTTACTCCAGCCAAACGTCAAGGGGTTGACTCCATTTAAATTTTTATCAACCAACGTTACGGACGCGACTCGGCTGACTTTGGTCAAGGGTGCATATTCGTAGTTGATGCCATACATCCATTGCATAAATCCACTTATAGAGCACGTAATATAGTCAAGTCGGCGGTTGGTAGTGATCTTCTTGTTTCCCAAGTATTCTGTTATGACGTCCTCGCGTGGAACATACTCGAAGGAAATAGTCCGTTGGTGCTCAAGGACCGGGTTCACAGAACGATTTCCACCGTAGAATATCTCAGATAGATAGAATGCACCTTTTCCTCCTTTTGTGCTCTCGTTGTCATAGTCAAAGGTTATATAGTTCTTGAAAGGATCGGAAGCCTCAGAAATAGCCCAAACGCGTGTATATCCAGGATTTCCATTGGTATCGAGTCCTTTGATATTGGAATCCTACTCAGCAACGTAAGTGAACATATATTCGATTTGTAGGTGTAACAAGACGAACCTCTGTGTCGCCAAATTTCCTCACGGTTCCGTTAGGAAGCCACTGCTCCCAGGATATTGGATTGGCAAGGTCTTTGCCAATGGCAAAAATTCGGGACCATTGCTCGAGTTCAAATCGATATTCTGTCCTTTCTTTGCCGACCTCGTCACCTGTTTCCCCAACTTGGATAAGGTGTTGTCCATCAAGGGCGAAACGATCGTCCTTATTGAAGGCAACGATACCTAATGACCATAGAATTAGTCAAGTTATTATTAGGTTACTTGATGGACATGTACCGCGAAAACCGTCCTGGGCTTCAGTAGCAGGAACACGCTCTATGGTTGGCGCACCCAATAAAGTCCAGCCTCTGCCAAGAACTGAGACTTGGACAGCGGCAGAGTGATAGGCAAGGTTCAACTCTGGCATGAAACGAGAGTGCGGCAGTTGCAGAGGAACATTAAGAGTAAAGGAACCTGATGCATCGACATCATGGGTCATTGGAATAGTGCCTGCAATTGGATCCGGCATTGTTCAAAGGCTGTGGTTTAGGTAATTCAGAGAGTGACTTAGCGTCGGTGACACTAAAGCACATGCAGCAGACTTATGTACCGTAGAGAGAGTGAAATAGATATTAATAACATGAGTTTAGGATTTGGAAGTGAACCGGTGATTGCACATTGCGAGTCTTTGGTAAGTCACAAGTTTTCTTCCGATTCCCATGGAGCTTCAAGTCGACAGAGAGCATGGCAGGGTTTTGACAGAAAAGTTTTGGAAGACGTACAAGAGCGCAAAGTTGAAAGTCCGAGTTTACTAGGCAAATCCAAAGTTTTTTGGCAAAAGTTTAGCTCATTGATGTTTTGTGTTTGTTTGGCTTCGGACTTCGTTTCAAACCACGCGTACAATGCGGTGGGCCGTGACCACAATTACAACTGTGAGGTAATATATAATTGGCGGAAATTGCTTTCCCTTGGGCCGATGCTTCAAGCTTCAATGGCAACGAGCCTCATCTGAAGTTTCTGAACCAAAGGTACTTCATTCACATGGTTTGTTTTCTGATTCGGACTTTCAGCCCTTCCTCCGACTCGGACTCGGAGGAATTACATTGTCCAAAACACCCTATTTCTGATGTGGAGAACCATTGTTCGTGCCACTGCAAGATATAAATATGTCAAGGTGATGTAATTTTACAGCCAAAATTGAAGCAATTACGAGTTGTCGAGAAATCTAGGCACAGGGAACATGAGGTTAACTCCAACCATGTATATATTTGTCGACTCGGAGCTTTACTATCGACGAGTCGGAGGTATCACACTGAGACCCCTTACGATGGGCCCGGACATTAGATCTGCCACGTTAAGAATCACCCAATTAGGTGGCATATGTTGTGGTGTCTCGAGATGACGGAACCCGATCCAATTTGGACGACATCTATAAATAGAAGTTCTCCGAAAAATAAACAAGGTAACTGTTGTTTCGAGCCAATTCTCTTTGCATATTAGCCAACCAGTTTCGCAGTCAAGGAAAAACGTCGGGATACCCATCACATCTACCAAATCTCGGATCTAGAACAAATCTCCAGGACTATTCTCGTTGACCCTAGACACGGCATCCGAGTCGACACTGGCATATCGCCGAACGAGCATCAATTGAAAATTTAGAATCATTATCGCCAAAGCTCTCAAACATCTCAAATCTAGCCAGTAAGGCTGTCATATTCAGTCTTCAGATTGGTAAGTCAAGGCATCGTTTACAAAAAGGTGACTAACGTCAAGGCTGTTTGACCATACAACTTTGGAGTTTGAAATTCTTAAGATATTATTTAAAATTTTATGAACGTCTTCCAAGCTGTCCATCTGGAATATATTCTCCGGATGCTTTCCAAGCTGTCTATCCGGAAGGTATTCTCCAAATTCCTGTGCCAACTGCTTGTCACATTCAAGTTGTTTCATCAACTAAAATTCAAAAGGAGCATTTAAATCTCAAGGACTCGTCACGGTGACCATTTTGAGTTTTGCAGATGGATTCTGATTCGCTTCTTTGAACTTTGCCAGCCTGTACGTGGTGGCGTTCTTGTCATCGGTCAAAGATTGCGGTGTACACGTTGCCAAAGATATCGTACAACCTCGTGCCCATCAATCATACACAAGCTCACTGGAACCCTAACTATATGGAACTGCCACTTTCATGGCTATATAAGCAAGCTTGAGAGTTTGCAATACTTCAGATTCTCATCCACCGAGATATACCAATCTTCGCATACTAGTTCTTCACTTCATTTCTCATCACTCACAACATGTTTGTGGTCATCATATCATTCTTAATTCACCACTAATACCACATATCAGGACCTCTGTCACTAAAGTCAATCTGGTCAATCTAGGCACTGAGGATTTGACCTTTTCTGCCGGTCCTACTCAAATTGACCTCGCTGTTGGGGGCAAAGAAGCGTTGAAAGCAAGCAACATAGCTTACCAGATTCATGTCACAAACAATTGGAATGTGATCGTTGGGACCATTGTTTATAAAGGTGGTAACGAGTACAGTTTTACAGGCGGCGTGGCCCACAAAGCCGCCCAATTCATTTGTGAAATGGAGGTGGTAGGGTGATGCCATGATCAGAACAGAGCGGATCTGGAATGTTTTTTTACCAATAGACTCAGAATGTTTGTAAATTCGTTTGTTTGAAATACCTTGTTGCTTGAAAACTCATTAAGGCGATTATTTCACCTAAGAGGCCACGAGCGCCTCCATTGCCTGTCCACGCCGACTGTTCGTCCCCATCTCAAAGCATCTTTATCTTTGCTCGTATATATACGTTCTCGCAATTCCGCATCCATTCACCTCTTCGCCAGAGGCAGGGGCTTTGGCATTGTGGCCCGTTCTCTTCACTCTGCCTCTCCGTCCTGTCTCCATTTACCTCGGAGCCTCCATTACACCTTGCAGTCTTGGTTTTTCCTTCTCATCACATCCTCGCCATTTTGAAGAAACTGGATAGACATATCACTACCAAAATCTGGAGTATCGCGACCTCCAGCAAAGCATCAAGAAGTCCTTTGAATTCACTACGGCTTGACGACGATAAGTAATTGGATCATTGTGGAGATACTCCAAATCACTCTGATATATAGATTGATTCAAGACGTGCTAGATATATATTAGGATGAATTCGAGGACGGTATGCCCTCGCAATCGTCCCATACCGTTACGTACCCGCAATCACCTTGTACGACTCATTTTTAGCTTCTTCATCAGTAAATGTGCACTCTTCGAATTGTATGTTGGCAAAGACGAACAGCTGTTTGATTTTGTCTTCCTTGACCTGGTTCATTATGTGAAAGAAAGAAGAGTAGTGGGGTCCACCGGTTGTGCTAACATGTATGGTTTCAGGATAATTCTTAATAACATTGATTAAAACAAGAAGAAACCGAGAATATACAGAGCTTCAGGATCTTGTGCCGTATTTCTTGAGTTAGCCGAGGACTTGGGTATGGAGGGGGAAAGAGATTGGTGCGGTAGAAGCCAGATGGCTGAGGTGAAGTTACTAACTCTGTGTGAGACAGACCAGGAGTAGGTGCCCATTTTGCCTGTTAGCGACACTGGCATGAACAAGTCCAATTTTAGCTCGGGATTGTCGCCAAATTGATGACATATCTCATTCTGATAAGCTGCACTGAGATAAATTGGGCAACTGCGATCTAAAGTGCAAGGATTTTGGGCTGAGCTAGCATAATATGGAAGTTCGCATGGAATCCCGCAGCCTGAATCCTCTCGACGTTCGATCTTCGCTGCTGCTCTGGCTTCCTCGAGCAGCTGAAATGCGCGCGGCGCATTCTCTGTGTCGGTTGCTTTGGGATTTTGTTCACGGGGCTCGGTAGAAGGTAAGTGGGGATGATACAGGGAAGAAGCAGGTCAAAAGGTGGCGCTGGTGATTGTAGTAGGGTCATGGCGACTTTTGATGTGTTCCAACAGTTTTGTCAAACGTATTTGGTAGCCTTGCTACTGGGGTATCACCGGGACCAAGCAGGCCAGAGTCCCCTTATTTTGTCTAGCAGGTCCAAGCCACCTTCACTCCCTAGGACCACGTAACTTTATTTTATTGTAGCCATTTTACGAGACTTGATAATGTATTCACCAGAGAGAAGCTGACTGGCCTTCAACAAGGTGCCTCGAAAGCATGCTGCCATTTTTGAACCGGATTTCACAGAAACCGTTGTCGTCGTCAAATAAGACACAGAACATGCCAGGTTTAGCAGTCACTGACCGGTTGCCGCGTTGCTGGTGATCGGCATCCCGGCGGTTCCAACCCCTGACAAACGCTGACTCGCGTGCCTAGAGGCTAGTAACCTCTCTCTGATAGTGACTTCCTCACTTCTGGGCAACTGAAGGGCCTGTGCAAGGACTTTATGCTGGTAACAAGATTGTTCTAAGTGACCAAGCGAAATGGGAAATGTAACCCAGGAGCTCG
>JASFDB010000115.1:0-12253 GCA_036937035.1 Cystodermella granulosa | reverse complement strand
CGATAACTGGCAGACCGAGGCTCATCTCCAATTCTTATTATCCTCACTGCATGCTCATTTGCATGTTTATCTTTATATCATAAAACCAAAAATTACAGGGCTAGACGGCCTAGGGCCGTATCACCGGGTACAAACCCGTACGGGTATTTCGAAAAGAATAAGCCGTAGATCATCTAAAACGGTGCAGAAATGAGAGAGATACACTTAAAACAGTGTGTTGACTGTAAACCCTTGAGTTTTGATCCATTTTGGATGATCCAGAGCTTGTTTTGATCGGCGCGGGTAGGAGAAGACGAACCCGTACCCTACCCCAGCGTACCACGGGTACAAACCCGTACGGGTTTCATAACCCACGGTCAATCACTAGCCACTTTGCTACACCTCAAGGTCAAGTTCGAGACCACAGACACGGGAGAACAAATTGGAGCAAGTGCCCTCATCGATTGCGGTGCAACCGGCCTCTTCATTGATGAGTCGCTTGTACAACGCCATTGCATGACCACTCGCAAGCTGCAAAGCCCAATTCATGTCTACAATGTTGATGGAACTCCCAACAAGGCTGGCATGATAAAGGAAGTCATCATTGTCCTTCTTCAATACCGTGTGCACTCTGAGCAAACTCCATTCTATGTGACCCAATTAGGCAAAGAACAAGCCATATTGGGATATTCGTGGCTTTGCAATCACAACCCCAAGATCAATTGGAGCACACAAGAAGTTAAAATGTCTTGCTGCCCCTCTACGTGCAAAGAGTGTCGGAAGGAAGTTTGCAAGGATTGCAAGGCATCTCAGCTCAAGGAGAAACAGATCCAAGCTTGTTGCATGGGTCCATTCCCACCACTAACCTTGGAAGAGGAGGAGACTGATGCTCAGAATGATCTTGATGCATCGGAATCCACTCCTCTTCTACAGGAAGGCAAGCAATTGCTTGCGACCACTGTTCCCCCAGAGGCCAAGTTCATCCGAGCCACTGCAACCACTTCCCAACGACTCGCCAAAGCCTTCTATCACAACTAGCAGGCACTTGAACCAGATGCAAACGGGGTCCCCAAACACCTTCAGCAATTTGATGATGTCTTTTCAAAGGCCTCATTTGATGTCCTACCTCATCGCAAGGAATGGGATCATGCAATCGAACTGATCCCTAGTTCCAAAGCCTCTGCGTGCAAGGTGTATCCATTGGCTCCGACTGAGCAGACGGAACTTGATGAGTTCCTCCAAGAAAACCTACAGACCAGTCGCATTTGCCCTTCAAAGTCGCCAATGGCGTCGCCAGTCTTCTTCATCAAAAAGAAGGATGGTTTGCTGTGTCTGGTCCAAGACTATTGCGTACTCAATGGGATGACTGTGAAGAATTGCTACCCACTTCCTCTCATTTCAGAACTGGTCAATCAACTTTGCGGTGCTCAATACTTCACCAAACTTGATGTGCAATGGGGATACAACAACGTTCAAATTAAGGAAGGTGATGAGTGGAAGGCAGTGTTCCGAACAAATAGAGGGATGTTTGAACCGTTGGTAATGTTCTTTGGACTCACCAACAGTCCTGCGACCTTCCAAACAATGATGAATGTCATCTTCCATGAGTTGATCATGGATGGTAAGGTGGTGGTGTACCTAGATGATATTCTCATCTTCTTCAATTCACTTGAAGAGCATTGCAAGATCACCGAACAAGTCCTCGAGATATTGCGAGCCAACAAGCTGTATCTCTGACCAGAGAAATGCGAATTCAAATGGACCAAGATTGAGTACCTGGGGCTCATAATCTTGCATGGGTGTGCGGAGATGGATCCAGTGAAGATTGCCGGAGTCGCACAGTGGCCTGTCCCCAGTAATTGCAAAGAGATTCAGTCCTTCCTCGGATTTGTCAACTTCTATTGCCGATTCATCCAAGACTTTTTGCATCACGCATAACCAATGTTTGACCTCACTAAGAAGGACACCCCCTTCTCATGGACGGTTGCATGTCAAGAAGCATTTGACACACTTTGTTGTATAGTAGTATCGGCACTGGTACTAGTATTCCCAGATGACTTGAAAGCATTCCGACTTGAAGCTGACAGTTCTGATTTTGCAACAGGAGCAGTCCTCTCCCAGCACTCGGAAGAAGACAACAAGTGGCACCCAGTTGCATTTTACAAAGAGTCTCAGCGCAGTTGAACGGAACTACGACATCCACGACAAGGAGATGCTGGCAATTATGTGTGCACTAGAGGAATGGCAACACTTCTTGGAAGGGACCCGAGAGAAGTTCGAAATCTGGACCAACCACAAGAACCTCAAGTACTTCATGTTGGCAAAGAAACTCAATTGCAGACAGGCAAGGTGGTTGCTCTATTTCTCGTGATTCGACTTTGAACTTCACCATAGACCGGGTCAAACTATGGGTAAGCCCGACACATTATCTTCCAGGTTGAATCATGGGACAGGGGAATCGGACAACAACAATATCACCCTCCTCAAACCGGAATTGTTCAGGATTAGGGCTTTGGAAGGAATAGAAGTGGTCAGCAAAGAAAGGGAAGTGTTGCGAGAGGTTAGGAGAGGACTTCAAGAAGGGTTGCAGGAGGATGCAGTGGTATTAGCAGTGAAGGAACTTCGGAAGGCAGGAGATTGGTCAGTCAGGAGTTCAGAATGGTCGGAGAGAGATGGGTTGATATTCCATTGGGGTAAGATTTATGTCCTGAAGGATGAGGAGCTACATCGCAAGATTGTCACCCAATGCCACAATTCTCACATTGCAGGGCATGCTGGCCAATGGAAAACACTGGAACTTGTCGCACGCAACTACTGGTGGCCCCAGATGTCTCAATACATCAGAAGATACATTGCCACATACAATTTATGCTTGCAAACCAAGGTCCAGCATCATCGACCAGTAGGCAAACTTGTCCTGATGCCAGTTCCAGAATTGCAATGGGATATAGTAAGTGTCGACTTTGTCCCCAAGCTACCGGAGTCGGGCGGTTATGATTCTATACTGGTGGTGGTAGATTCCGTGTCCAAAAGGGCGCACTTCATCCTAACTCACACCACCATAACCACTCTAGGAACTGCAAGACTCTATCTGCAACACGTCTGGAAGCTCCATGGCCTCCCCAAATGCATGGTGTTGGATTGTGGTCCCCAATTTGTTGCAGAGCTCACTTGAGAAGTATTCAGAATTTTTGGCATTGAACTTGCGACTTCAACCGCATATCACCCCCAGACAGACAGACAGACAGAGCGAGTCAACCAGGAGATGGAACAGTACCTCCAATTGTATGTGAATGAACGCCAAAATGACTGGCATGATCTCTTGCCCCTCACAGAGTTCCAGTATGATAATCATGTACACTCTTTGTCACAACACTCACTGTTCCTCCTAGACACTGGCAGACACCCTCACATGGGCTTCGAACCCAAGATCAAACCAGCCCAAGTGGAGGCCGCTCAAGAGTTCACGGATCACATGCAGAGCACCTTGGAAGAGGCCAAATCGGCCTTGCAAAAGGCCAAAGACAATATGGCAAAGTATTACAATCGTTGCAGAGAGCCAACACCCGTGTTTGAAGTCGGCAATCAAGTCTATCTCAACGCCTCAGACATCTGAACCACACAACCCTCTGCAAAGCTTGCTCATTGACATCTAGGTCCTTTCCCGGTACTTGCACAAGTTGGAAGTAATGCATACTGACTCCAACTCCCCGATTCAATGGCTCGCCTCCACCCAGTCTTCAACGTTGTGAAACTCACTCTGGCATCCGTCAATCCAATTGCAGGATGTCAGCCAATGCCTCCGACCGCACCAGAAGTTGTCGATGGCAACCAAGAGTGGATTGTCAAACAAGTCATCAATTTGCGATTCCACTGACAAAGACTGCAATTCCTGGTTTGATGGGAGGGCTTTGGCTATGAGGACAATACTTGGGAACCTTCAGAGAACTTGGACAACACCCCTGAACATGTACACAAATACTACAAACGTCACCCCGATGCTCCAGGCACAAACTGCTATCACCAGATTTGCTCTATACACCCTTTGCATCTTTAGACTGGTACGTCGAGTTGCTGTACCCTTAAGGGGGGGTAAATGTCAGGGGACACCCTGCCTTTGACTCTACAACACCTCCAACTGTCCTCCAACGCTCACAAGCCGTTGCGATTGATTCTGATCAATATGTTATCCCTGCCCACCAATCAACTTTGCCTTTGCATACCCAAACATTGCCAACCTCCTCTGGGCCTCGCAACCCATCGGACACCTTTGATACAGGATGTCATTCCCGTACTTGTACATAGTGTACAATTCATTCCTTGACTCATATTTCCTTTATTTTATGTTTTATCTACACATGGCTGATTATTATGTATAAGGCCTTGCATCACCCTTGAGGCCTTTGGATATATAGTCAGTAGAGTTGCCTGGGAAATCCCCACTCTTTTCTCTTTGGATCTCCCTTGCAGGTATGTAGATTATAGCATCCAATGTACTTACATTTGTTTAATAACATACTTTGAATCTCCCTCGCAGACGCATTGCATCACTGATTGTTGCATTGCAAGGCTGCCCTTACAGGAGTGGCTTTTGGGGGATGCTGCTTGGACAATGCAGGTACTTCTGAGTTGTTTTTTTGCTTGATTGGCATAATACTAATCCTTTTATACAGTCCCAATTGCCCCAAGGTGCAACACTCTTGGAAATCATTCTTTTGTCTAATAAAACCACTATTTCTGCTATGACTGGTGGATGTGTCACACATCTGCTGCTGATCAGCCTTGCAAACATCAACATGGACTTCTGCATAAAGGCATCTAATCACTTGCTCCTCCTGCTCACTCTCATTCCAATTCTACACTTCATTGAATCAGACCCCAAGTGAAAGTTGATACTCAAAGGCCGGCTCTTCCATGAATGTTTGGATTTTGTTCTGAAGCCTTTGAAGAAGGCAGCACAGGTTGGTGTCATGATGAGTGACCCTTCAGGGTATTTCCAATACTGTTTTACTCCTCTAGCTGGGTACATTGTCAATACTCCCAAATCAGCTTTGATTTCGGCTATAGCTGGCAAAACATCATCTGTCACCATGGCCTCTTATCTGCAGTTTGGTGACAACTTCTGTCACACACCACATACTGCACCAACCACACTTGCCCAGCTCCAGGCCATCAAAATGCATGTCCACCCATGGAATCTGGATCAATATGCAAAGGCAGCCATGGAATTCCACCTTAACAGTGTCCATAGGCCCTTTTAAAGGGACTGGGCATTGTCGGATCCATCTGTATTTCTCACCCCCAAACCTCTTCACCATTGGCACAAGTGCTTCTGGGATCACAATGCCAAATGGTGCATCAATGTTGTCAAGAATGCAGAAATTGACTTCTGATTTGCCAATTTGCAACCTCAAACAGGATATTGCCACTGTCATGAAGGGATCTCAAGCTTGAAGTAAGTTACTAGTCATGAACATTGCAACATGCAGTGGTATCTCATTCCAGTGATTGCTGGTGCTGTCTCAACTCCCTTTCTTATTGCAATCAGGTTGCTTATAGACTTCCAATATTGTGTGCAGTTGCCCTGCATTAGCAGTACTGATTGTGAGAAGATTGCAAATGCTCTCAATGTGTTTAATGCCCACAAGCAAGCCATACTGGATGCAGGGGGATGACTCAACAAGAAGAAGAAGCCCATAACCAATTGGCAAATCCCAAAGCTCAAATTTCTCCAAAGTATCATTTCCAGCATTCAGGCAAGTGGTGTTGCCATTCAGTGGTCTGCAGATGCCACTGAGCATGCACATATCATGGTAATCAAAGAGCCAGCTCATACCAGTAATAACCAACATTATGAAGCAGAGATTTGTCATCACCTCAACCAGCATAAGAAGTCTCAATTATTTGAACCCAGGACCTCCCACTATCTGGGTGGTATGCTCTAACCACTAAGCTATCTGGTCCACAGAGGCCTTCCACTACAAACACTCTTATAGACACTATCTATGTGCACTTACAGAATTTTGCCACTAACCCAAATGACTCATCACAGCCATAGAAAATAGGTCACCCTTGTGTAAGCAGTAAGGCATGTGACTGATTAGTCAGCCTGCACAGCCTCAGCTCAACACTATCTTCAAAGTATTATCTGTGATCATTAATACAAAAGGAGTATTACTGGACAATGTACATATACAATTCATATTCAAGTTGATATCAGCTAAATACTATACTTTTTCCAGGACAACAACCTCCAATACTGCAACTTGTCGACAACCAAGTACCCAACAAGTTTTCAATATGAGTCTTAGTCAAAGATGGCCTGGCAAGAATGGACAAAAATGGGTTTGAATTTCAAACCACTTGGTCCTATGAGGACATATGCAATACTTTGTGGAGATTATTCCCAAGGGTATTTAAATATCTTGATAGTATTAAAGAGCCAGATGAGGGCAAGGAGCTTTTTGGGATTCCAAAGTGGCTTTTCTGTATGCCAGTCAGAAGACAGCTGATGATTGTACCTGACATGCAACCAGGTGGTTCAGTCCTACATTACAACAAAGAAATGTCAAGAGCAGGTTTTCAAGAAAGCCAAATCTATATTGATAAGTTTTGAAACTTTTTATTTCTGTATTGGCAAGTAGATAGAATCCAATGGGCACTTTAAGATCTGAGTGTATAGCACTGTCAAAAATGTGTGCATCTGATGCTGACCCTTCCCAGCCTGTTAATGCATAAATAAATAGGAGGTTAAAAGAGCAGGCAAAATAACAGTTTGGTGATATAAATCCTTTATGATTTTGGCATGCCTCACGCACTGCAGCTGTTGCAGCAAGGTGTATATGGCTACCATCTATAGCACCAATATAAAGCTGAAAAAATGGCCATAATTTTGGGTTATTGCGCAAAACAGAAGGAGGTACTGTGGATGCTGTTGGAAATTTAACATATCTGGTATAGAATGGTGCATATGCAAATGCTTGAAGCATTTTTTTGAACTAACTAGGGCATGATTATGACTATACAAAATAACTGAGTAGATTCTAATATACTTACTGAGCCACTGTTGCATTAGATCTCTGAAAACGCTTTCCAATATGACAAGTGGTTAAACCAGTAACACTAGCATAAAGAAATATAGCCAGTTGTTCCTTTAGCATAACCCATCTTGAGTCTTTGTGACCCATCTTCTGGAGTGTGGCAACTAGTTCAAGAAATACATGCTTGTGTACACCAAGTTCTGTGCAAATTCTTTCAGGATGTCCATTTAATAGCTCTGTAACCCAGGCTTGGCCAGAAAGACTGGAGGTATGGTATGGTTCCTTCAGATAGTATTGCCAAATAATTTGAAGAAGTGATGGAATAATGATTGTTGTTATGATTTGAAGACAGCCATGAAGTGTTGTTTGAAGAATCTCATCAGCACAAAAGGGAGCAGACATGATTTTGTAGCTATCTACAGTACTGTAAGCTTAACTTTATATACTGAACTTGTCACTATTTTTGCTAAAGCAATGTGTGCGGCAGTGCATAGTAAGGACTTGAATGTGTGCACAGCAGCGCATTGCTATACCATTGAACTTGTCACTATTTTTGTTAAAACAATATGTGTGGCAGTGCACATAGCAGTACATGCGGTGTGTGTTGCCCAGGCTTTACAGATTGCCGAAGCCATTATCAGTGATGTAATTATATCAGCATAATTTAAACACCAATTTTGGTCATAGGGGTTTGAGTTGTGAAAATGATTGCTTTGTTTGTTTTGCTGAACAGGCTCATAGTCATGTATATAAAATGTAGATACCTGTTTATGTATCTCCAGTTTCTCCCAATAACTATATTTGACCTACTCACTCTTTGGATTGCCCAAGTCCTCTTCCCTACCAACTCAATCTTTAATTGCCTAAGTATCAAAGTTGCTTAACATGTTGGGAGAAACTGTACCTTACTCAATCAATACACTGACCCAACAGAACACATAAAAGCTCCTGGTCAATGCACAACTTTTGCAACACTTTCTGAATTAATAACATCAAACTCCAACAAACCAATGCCCAGGAAAAATTAGAAGACAACAAACCATACTCAGAGTGGAACAACACAAGACTCATCAAATCATATAACAAATAACTTTAGGATATCAAGAACTACTTAAAGACACAATTGAAAGAGTTGAATACTAGAAGAAAATATCAGAAAAACAGACCATTCAATTTAATAACACAGTACAAATCATTGGAGCACTAGAAATGCTCCAACTACACAAAGAACAATGTCCAGACTAAGCCTCCATCTCTCAGGAGGCTAACCATCTAATGCGGCACAGAATATCCCCACCTCCCAAAGCCAAACACATCCTATGTCTCTGGTCAACTTTGACATATACCAAGATCCAGTAGAAGAAGAAGACAACAACAACAATAAAAATAATGGAGACAATCAGGACAATAACTATGAAGACACTCAGGAAAACCAAGGAAACAACAGAAAAGATAATTCCAGCAAAAACAAAGATGTCAAAATCAAAAGAATTTTAAACAACATGAGCAGTCAACAACAAGCAGAACCAACAGCAGAAAGTACAACCAACAGGGGAAAAAAAGCAATCATAACCCCTGAACCAGAAAAATTCACTGGAGACAAAGCACACTTCCAAGAATGGTATCATGCAATGAAACTATACATCCAACACCATGACCTAAATAACAACAACTTAGTCCTATCCATCCTCACAAGACTGGACAGAGAAGTAGAAATAAAAGCAAACATTCACCTGGACAACATTGTCAATAACAAATACTCAAAATACACCAACTTAAATACAACAATATTTTTAGTAACAAAAGTGCATACCTGACAAACTGATTACTAAACCCAGTAAACTTACAATTACTAAACTAGGCCAGGGGATTTGTAAATTGGTTACCCTTTTTGATACTATATACAACCTCATGTGTCTCACCAATCAGCACAAACAATTTTTACTTGATGGATCTAATAACAAATAAGAATTTTCAGGCCTAGACAAAGCCAAGATAAAGGTTGAGAAGTGCAAGTAAGTAATATATCTTGCCTAAGTCTTAAATTTAAACCTACTATGTTGGTGACAGCCAAGAACACAGTCATGCTGCAGTGCAAGAGTTAAACCAACTGATTCCTAATTTCCAGGAGAGAGTAGACAAATTAAATTCAGAAGACTTAGTAGAGTTCTACCAGCAGGTAAATCATGACATACATGTTATTTCAATATCTGAATCAGACAGGGGCCAGCTTCAGATAGGTGCAAACAACACACTTAATGATAATGTAAGAAGTATCAAGCAAGTGGTTGGGAATTGGCTCAATATGCAAATGAAGCTGGTACCCAGCCCAACTCTTAATAAAGATTGCCATGGTCAACACAGTCTTCAGCATGATTCTACAGGCTTTCTTCTATGCCCCATTGAATTTGATTGGGAAGACAAAACATGAGCCAGTTTCATTGTGTTTCTTCCTTGTATTTCATGCCCTGATACCAAGTATTGGCACAAAGATCCACAATACTGATGAAGCAGAATATGTTATTACCTGGCATTTTTTCTCCCATTGCTTCTATCATCAATTTGAAGGTGATTCCAGCAATTATGACCTTGGGTTTTTGAAGAGTGGCTTACTTGTTAAGGTGCAACTTCTGTAGATCTTTGCCATCTATTTACTCAAACAAAGTAGACTTTCAGATATATTTTTACCTCACCTTCATCAGCATCCAGCATCTCCATCTATGATGCTGAGTTAAAGGTCAATGATGAGGAGCACAGGAATACCAATCCCTATCTTGAAGATAAACAGTCTAACAAAAAGGATGTAGTGACATTGCCACATATGGATGGCCAAGTTATGCCAAGGTCCATTGCATACACTGCTTGTGTGGTATGTACACTATATAGATTTTTCACTGTCAGGGTAATAAGTTTCCTTTCAAGCTACATTTTTCACTCACTGACATGTCAATGTAGACTTGAATTCATTGTGGCATTGATTATAATAACTTATACAAGTTTCTTGTGGATTTATTTGAGGTCATGAGTGGTGCAGAGGAGCAAAAACACATAAGCAAATTGCTTTGGTGGTGGAATTGGTTAGTTATATTGGAAAAAAAGTCTAGATGGTGCACTTACCCAAAACCATTTTTAGACAGGTCTTCCTCAATGTAACATCAAAAGATATTCACAAAGCTAGAAATGCATCTCAACAAAGCATTCACCACCAACAACCAGCTCATAAAGTGGTGATAACTACCTAAGGCTGAACCTTAGCATCAAGTAGCTTAAGGACTGACTTAAAGACATGTTCTTGTAAAAATAAATCAAACAAAAAATTGTGCAGTATATACAATGATTGATGTAGCATGACTATTATAAAAAGATACACAATGAGCATTACTCTAAAATTCCTCAGATTGAGGGCATGAATGTTTGAAAATATATCAAAGTCTATATTATTGTTGTCTGCTAGAATCATCTCAATATCTATTCCTGCCACTCAAGTGAAGTTCAACAATATCCTCACTTCCTTTTCTACACTGGCTAGCATCAAACATGTTTCTTTTACATGGCATCAACAGACATCAAGATGATTTAACTCTACTTCAACCACTGCTTTGTTGGCCTATAATAGGTGCAATGCCTCCATCATCTGTGAGATACAAAGCATCTTGCATTTGTAGACACCTTGTAAGATATCTGGAAGTTGAGCTGGATTGGACAACTTTGAAAATGACTCAAAGTCTAACAATAAGGATGATAGAGTAAGAGTAACAAAGCTAAGTGTTTCTGCCTGAGTAGTTTGGAAAGTATTAGCAAAGGTAGCTGATAATAATGCAGTCAATATGGTACTGGTTGAAGGGAGAACAACTGTTGGCAGAGATTGGGGAAGTATTTCATCAACTGGTGTGGTTGACAGTAGGAGTTTTGTATTGTGCTTGAAGGCAATCTGAGACATTGATGGCCATGTAGATGGCACACACTATATAAAATATTAGTTTATCTTGATAAACATAACTGATCTAAATTACCATGGGATTTTCTGTCTTCCCATCCCCACCAACCTGCATTGAAGTGTTAGAAATTACACTAGATATAACTCAGCCAAGTGTGAATACAAAACTGTATTCTGTACAAATCTAAATATAACTATACAACAATTAGTGAAATATAAAATAGTGTCCTAATAGAACATACCTCAGCCAAGTATGGATACAAGACTAAGGTGCATATATCTACTGTCTGTGCTATTTAAGATGTGACATGTATTACATAACAAGTCATGTGATGAGAAATCCAACATGGAGAAATTATTGATTTATTTGCTGTGCATTCTGCACATGGCACTACCAAAAATGAGGGGTTAGACTGTTATTTTCATTGATAGGGCTTTTACACATGCTAGTTTTCTTTGTAGTGAAAATATGATAAATCAATGTCCATAACTTCTTGAATGGCCACTAGCTGACATGAGTGTGTTCTGTGAGTTGTTTTTGGAGGCGGAAATTTTTTTGATGGACTATACATCCAAGGCCTACACTCTCACAAATTTCCAACTCTAACTAGATTTTGATTCAGCACCAGCAACAATTTGGCTTGGACCTGAAAATTCCAGAACTGTCAGGTTAACCCTATCAGATAAAAAAAGACAAAAAAAGGTATTGCAAGATTACATGCTTCAATAAGACAAAATACAGATGAACCAGATGACTGACAAAGGAAGATGATTAGTACATGTTTACAGCCCTCATCTGAGAACAAAACATACTATGAATACACACAATTTGCTATATTGATTGTAAAAGTACAGCAGAAAGTTGAAATAGCAGTCAGATGATTAGTACATGTTTACATATTTACAGCCCCCATATAAGAAAAAAACATTCCATAAATACACACAATTCACTACACTGATTGTAACAGTGTGGCAGAAAGTTGAAATAGCAGTTAGATGAACCAGATGACTATAAAGAAGGATGATCAGTACAGTTATAGCAGAATTGTCATATGGAATCACATTTCCTGGGGGCTAATGCCTATATCAAGAGAAAGTTGCATAGCTGGTTTATCATATAATGTCTGTCATCTGGGCCTACAACATAAAATACACAGGATTAGATTTTAGAAGAGCATGTTGGTGGGTTTTTTTTGGGATTAAAAATTTTCATACAGCTTAAATACTCACTCACTCTGTTGAAAGACTACATCAAAAAATTCCCTCCTTTGATGTCCAGTCAATTTTTTTTTTTTTT